>JAJIRX010001023.1:0-97333 GCA_023853785.1 Psilocybe azurescens
GAGGCAGGTGCAGGATCAACATCGGCTCGAACAGCCTTCTTGGGGTTTGCAGCAACGCTCTGAATGAGTTCTTCATTGTCAGATGCAGAGAGCAAGCTGTCTTCGTTGTCCACAATATCGTCGACACCAGTCTGCACTTTATCGACAACTTTTACGTTTTTAGAGGTGGAATTCCCTGCAAACGCATACGAGAACCAACGACACTCGATCAACATAAGTGAGACATTGATGACAATCAGAGCAAGTCTAAACAGCGACTTACGGAGAACCAACGACAGAGGACTTGCAGCATCGTTGATACGCACTGCAGTCCCCTATACTCAGTAAACCCATTTTCCAAGTTTTCCACACCATTTAGAGGGTTCAAATTGCCTACCAACATCTACTAAAGACCTCCAGGGTACGACCAAGCCAATCGAAGGTAACCGAGGCCCAACTTTGGTCACTAAACACCTCAAAATGTCTTGGCTAGTCTTTACAGAGCATACCTGCGGTTTCGGATGATTTCTAATAGGTTTCGATATTTGTTTTAATTCATTTCCTTTTCTCTGCGCTACTCTGTACCATTTCCTGCTCCCCTTTGCTTGTTTAATTCCTTTTCTGCTTTGATTAAACCCTTTAGAGTCTCAAGTTCTACCTATATAAGCTTATATGTAGTCTACTTTGAAGAATAGAACCTCATATCCCTGGTATATCGTATCTCACCGTCTCGAACTCAGAAACCGCGTCCTCGTAACTCGTTAGCACCCTCGTACCTCGTATTCAGCCCTCGAACATTGTATATCGTCACTCGGTCTCCCTATCAAGCCTCGTAGAAGTTAGTACACTTCAACGTCCGACTCCTCATCACTGCCTACGCTCCCGAAACCTCGATTCGCAACCCTCAGAGCCACTCATTGCGAAGTAGCTTGCCCAACCCCATTACTTAGATTTGTTTGTGTTTGTGCACGGCACGCCGCCGTAGGCATATCATTTGTGGAGCCCACCGCGAGGGGTTTCAACAAAAATTGCGCCTGGCAGTAAACGTCGGACTCGACGCCCTGCAGAACCTACAGATCGTCAGACTCGCAGTGTAACTCGGAACCTTAGAGACGAGCTTATTGCTACTCTACAGAATCCCTCCAACCTTTCAGACACATTACCATTTACCAACACCCCTGCCGCAGGTCAGTACCCTTCGTATTTCTACCTCTATTCCAACTTCTACACAGTTCAGTTCTCCGACACTATCTCCTTTAACCTCACTACCACCATCACCTTCACCTACAACCAGCACTAGCTCGCACACATTATATACTAGGCCTTACACCACACCCAGTATCTCGGAACAAACTCTATCTACCCAAGACAATTCTCCAACTCCGACCCCACCCATCGTAAACCTTATCACAGACACTATGACCCAACCTTTAGCACCTCCAGCTCCGCCTGCACCTTCGGCAGTTGCATCGCCGCTTATGCCTGTCCGAGGTGATCGATCGGCACCTCGCTTTGATCCGTTGAAACCTCGTGAACTCCGGCGCTACTTCACTGATCTTGAATATCACTTTACTCGGTCCGCAGTCACTTTAAACGCTGACAAGAAGGCTCATGCTACTCGGCTTCTCGATGTTGAGGTTGCAGACATTTGGGAAACTTTACCCTCTTTCTCGGACAATAACAAGACCTACCTAGACTTCAAGACAGATGTTCTGGCCCTCTACCCTGATGCAGCAGTTGACCAGAAATACTCTATGGCGGACCTCGACCTTCTCATTGGGACTCAACAGCGCCTCGGAATCAACAATATGTCTGAATTGGCAATTTATCACCGCCAGTTCATTGTCATAACCACGTTCCTCATCAATAAAGGCATTATCTCAATTACCGAGCAGTCACGAGCCTATGTTCGAGGTTTTCCCCACAAACCTGGGTCTCCATGGCGAATCGGCTTCAACTCAAACACCCGGATCATAGTCCAGCTATCCCATATGAAGTCAAGGACGTATTTGCCGCAGCCTCGTGGGTCCTCCAAGGCACTATTCAGGGCATTATCCAACCCCAGTCCATACTTCCCACCCAATCGGCTATAGTTGCGCCACCCCTTGGGACTCTATCAAGACCGAGAATCTCAGTAGCATCCTTACGGAGTTCACCAAGTCCATTGTTGAGGCGCTTAGCCAAGCCAACCAACGCTCAACTTGGGGAAGCAGCTACCCTCGTTCGAGGTACCTCGTGCAACTTCTGTGGCAAGGAACACTTTATCCGAGAATGTGACCTTGTTGGCAGGTATATTCCGAGCTGGGAAATGCAAGAGGAATACTGAAGGAAAGGTCGTACTACCTTCGGGATCATTCGTACCGAGGGATATCAAGGGCAACTTCCTTAAAGACCGGATTGATGAATGGCATCGGCAGAACCCTAATCAAATGGCCACGGGTTCGCTTATTGGAGCGATTGTGTCTACCCCAGATACCGGATCAACCTCTACCACTTTTGTTCCTACTTACCAACTTAGTACCGAAGATCGGATTGCTTCCCTCCAAGCTGAGCTGTTCAATCTCAAATCTAAGCAACGAGGCTTCACCCCAGTCATACAAACTAGAGGACAGAAAGCCCGGAACACCAACGTCGAGCCTGAGGATGAGCCCATTAACCCCCACAAACTCGGTCTACACCCCCTCGAGATGCTACTCCGGCTCCAGTGCCACAACCTTTACCACCTACAAACCCCATCGAGACACCGGAACACCCATTTAGGAATGCCAAAGAGCGCCACATATGCCCCACCCAGAGACCGAAATATTGGTGCACTACCTCCAAAGACACAGCCTGCCAAGAAACCTGAACCTGCATACAAGACTTTACCTCCGATCTATGATTACACTATTGCCGAAGCTGTCTACCAACGTTCACTCAACAATCCTATCACTATCACTCAGAAGAGCTTCTATCCCTCTCCCTGAAGTCCGCGCTAGTTACCCGAAGTTACTACCAGTCGCAGGCAGCCCAATAACCCAGAGACCGTTCAGGTTGGAACCTTCAAACTGGTACAGGGGTAGCAATGTATCCGAAGTCCCCGATCAGACCGTTCCAAAAGCTGCTACTCAGACCCAGAGTCCACCTCTCAAGCCACCATTATTCCAGATATCTACGAGACTTACTATCGCAACTTGCGGCCTGGCGAAGCTCCAGATCCAGATCATCTTGTTGTTGCTAAGGAATCTGCAGCACTCCGGTCCATTTTCCCCTTGTTGACAATAACATGAAGGTAGAATGCATTATTGACTCTGGATGCCAGATTATTGCGATGTCCGAAGAAGTCTGCAATGACTTAGGGCTTATTTACGACCCCAGGATTATACTGCGGATGCAGTCTGCAAATGGGTCTATTGATAACTCGCTTGGCTTAGCTCGAAACGTCCCCTTCCTTCTTGGCAATCTCACTCTCTATATGCAAGTTCATATCATCCGAGCCCCTGCTTACGATGTCCTCTTTGGGCGACCCTTTGACACCCTGACTGAAAGTCTCATTCAGAACTATGCCAATGACGATCAGACCATTACAATCACCGATCCAAACACCGGACGAAAGGCTACTATTCCTACTCAGCCTCGAGGCAAAGCTCGATATCATACCCACAATAGGCCAAACATCATCGAGGTCTCTTACGGAAATTTTCAAGAATAGAGGATCTAGCCAGCCATGAGGGCGAAATTGCACTCTCAGTCACTCTAGACAACGAGGGCAAGCCTTTCATCGAAGCCTATCAGCTGTTAGATTCCTCAAAACCAGACTATTCCACTTCCTATCTTACTGCCTGTGATTTATTTTCTATTCCAGTCGATGCAAATCTCAAGTCCTCGCCTGCCTTTGCTTCGTTATTTAATTTTGGATCTACCATTCTAATACTTCTGCTTTGTTGTCCTCAGCCTCACCTGATACTCAGAACATTCCACTACCGAAGCCTACCTCTAGAACGGCTACTCCTGTAACATCTACTCTAGCTTCTGAATCTACCAATAACATTTCGAAAACACCAAACACAACGTACTCTGAACCCACAAAGTCTTTTTCCCCTTCGTCTCACACCAAGCCCAAGTCCCACTCCCCCAATGTGTCATCATTCCTTGCCCGGAAAAAGTACAAACCAGTCGCATTGAAGGTCCGGCCAGTCATCGCCAATGTGCCTGAAAAGTTTCGAATTATCCGTGACATCAAAGGCGATCCTCTGGAGACCTTACCAACCCTAAATCCCAACCCTCCACCCTTCGAGCCTCGAGGTCGTTACACCGAGGAACGCAGAGCACAGTTTGATAAAGCTAATGACTCGGGATTTCTCTGGCCTGCCGAAAAGGAACTTTTACATCATTTTATGACGCTTCATAACGATGGATTTGCGTGGAATGACACAGAGCGAGGTCACTTTCGAGAAGATTTCTTCCCTCCAGTCGAGATCCCTGTTGTCGAACACAAGCCTTGGGTACTTGAAACATCCCTATTCCACCTGGGATTCATCAGCAGGTTTGTGAAATTATCCAGAAGAAAATCGATGCCGGTGTATTTGAACCTTCTAACTCCTCGTACCGGTCTCGATGGTTCTGCGTTGTCAAGAAGGATGGCACCTCGCTTCGCATTGTCCAGTCTCTGAACCCCTTAATGCTGTCACAATTGCACACTCTGGAGTTCCCCATTCACAGAACAGCTTCGCAGAACAGTTTGCAGCCAGGGCCTGCGGTGGTATGCTAGACCTCTATGTTGGATATGACGAAAGGGCCCTTGCAGAAGCCTCTAGAGACCTCACTACATTTCAGACCCCTTCGGTGCACTTCGACTTACCACTCTTCCTATGGGTTGGACGAATTCAGTTCCAATCTTTCATGACGACGTCACATATATCCTTCGACCAGAAATCCCACATATCACTATTCCTTACATTGACGATGTGCCTGTTCGAGGCCCAGCCACTCGATATATCCTTCCAGATGGCAATTTCGAGACTATCCCCAAGAACCACGGCATTCGACGATTTGTCTGGGAACACTTCCAAGGTCTCAATCGAATTGTTCAACGCATGAAATACTGTGGAGGAACATTCTCAGGATTCAAGTCTATTCTTTGTGCACCGGAGATTACTGTACTTGGACATCGCTGTACCTCGGAGGGCCGCTTACCAGACACATCACGCGTTGCAGCTATCTCAAATTGGGGCCCATGTGCTTCTTTAACAGATGTCCGAGCCTTTCTGGGTACCATTGGAGTTTGTCGTCTTTTTATTCAGGGCTTTGCACATCGTGCACATCATCTCACGAAGCTACTACGCAAGGATGCACCCTTCGAGTTTGGTCCAGCTCAGATCGAAGCCCAAGAGGACCTTAAGAAAGCCTTGCTTGCCTCGCCTGCACTTGACCCATTAACTATGACTCCGAGGCACCGGTAATCCTCTCTGTAGACACTTCATACATTGCTATAGGACATATTCTTAGCCAGTGTGATCCCAACAACCCTCGACTCCGCTACTATGCTCGTTTTGGCTCTATCACCCTCAATAACCGCGCGAATCCCGCTTTTCACAGCCCAAATTAGAACTCTATGGCCTCTATCGTTCCTTCCGAGCTCTCAAACTTTACCTTATTGGACTTCGAAACCTTACTCGTCGAGGTTGATGCTAAATATATCAAGGGAATGCTAGCCAACCCAGACATCGCACCATCAGCCTCTATCAATCGCTGGATCATATCTATTCTTACCTTCCATTTCACTCTAGTACACGTCCCAGGTGTTTTCCATGGCCCAGACGGACTCTCATGGCGTACAGCACAGCCAGGAGATAAGCCTGAACCTCCAGATGACTTTGATGACTGGATCGATAATCTCCACGGCTTCGTACACATGATAAACCCCACGCATTCCGCTCGAATCTCACAACCTCCTATCTTAATCTATGTTGGCGAACCCACACCCCATCTTGAACCTCGAACCGAGGTCTAGTGCAGAGCCGAACACTTCTGAAACATCTTACTCTATTATTCCACGCTCAGAGAAGGCTATCAAGGCTGATCTACGTCTTGAAATGGTTCGCACATGGCATGAAAACGCTCGGTCGGCCTCGCGACATGTCTGACAGTGACTACGAGACTTTTGTAAGATATTGCACAGAGTTCTTTGTTGATTCAGGACGACTCTGGCGCAAGGACTCTCAAGGAAAGCACAAGCTTGTAGTATCGCAGCAACGTCGACTCTTCATTTTAACATCAGGACACGAGGATACTGGACACCACGGCTTCTATGCAACAAATTCCCTCATCTCGGAACGATACTGGTGGCCATACCTGGGTTTTGATATCTCGTGGTTCATCCGTACCTGTCATCTGTGCCAGCTTGAAGGACTCAGAACGTACTAATTCCCCTGTTGTTGCGATGCCAGCACCTTTATTCTCCAAGGTATACATGGACACTATGTTTCTTCCAAAGTCTGGTGGCTATCGATATCTCATCCAGGCTCGTTGCTCTCTCATTCACTATCCTGAGTTTGGTATGCTCGCAACCCGGAAACTGCTAAGACTGTTGGTGACTTCATCTTCCAAGAACTAATATGTCGACATGGGCTTCTCACCGAGATTGTTACTGATAACGGTTCTGCTATCCTCAAGGCCACTGCTTACCTCGCCCCAGAAGTACAAAATCAAGCACATTCGGTATCTCGGGGTACAACTCTCGTGCCAATGGTATTGTTGAGCGTTCGCATTTCGACATCAGACAGGCTCTATTCAAGGTAGCTAACGGAGACCAAGCCAAATGGAGCCAGAGCACATTTCCTGTATTCATGGCAGACCGAATCACTGTTCGTCGTCGCATGGGCTGTTCCCCACACTTCGGACTTACTGGAACTCACCCTATTCTTCCATTCGATATTGCCGAAGCCAATTACCTCCTTCCACCCCCAGATTCTATCCTTTCCACTACAGATCTCATTTCACGCCGTGGTATAGCACTCCAAAAGCGTCAGAGAAGACCTGGAGAAACTTCGCTCAAAGGTTTACGAGGCTCGTGTACAGGCAGCCATTCGCTTCGAGACAGAACATGCTCATACCATCCGAAACTACGACTTCAAGCTAGGAGACCTTGTTTTGATTCGGAATACCGCAATCGAGAAGGCGTTAAACAGGAAGATGCGTGCAAGATACCTTGGTCCCCTTATTGTCATTTCACGAAACAAGGGAGGCGCATATATTGTCGCAGAACTGGATGGGTCACTATTTGATAGGCCCATAGCTGCTTTTCGAGTCATCCCCTACTTCACACGAACATCCATATCTCTTCCCCCTCGACGAACTCCTTGATGTATCACAAACACGGTTACGAGACCTCGAGGATACTCTTCTGGACGACCCTGATGAAGAAGATCATCCTATGGACATCGATGCAAGCCTCGGTGACTGAGGACAGTCAAGATTTCAGTAGGGAGGAGATAAGTCCATTATTCGTCATCGTTTCCCATACCCCATATTTTTCAAAACTTTCAACTTTACTGTTCCAGATATTTTGAATTATTATTTATGCTTCGAGACTTCGTTCCTCTTGATTTAGAATCCTTTCCTATTTCCCAAACACATACTCGCCCTTTCATTCCAAGTTTATTTTGTTCCTATTTTAGATAGAAAGTCGCATTTATATTACAGTGCGCGGTCTTTCGAGGCTAAGGCTATGATGAGTTACTGAGCCTTAGTCTTGATATTTAATTCACTTTTACTTCAAAAATTCCATTCTGAACTTCGATTGCAAACTCATTTATATTTAAATACCCTTCTAAAATACTTATTTCGAAAACTTCCACCTACTTCCTTGTCATGATATTGATAGACAGCTTCTTTGCCTTCTCGAACTTCTCCTTCATAATCCTTCTCCCTGACTTCAAGCGCAGCAAA
The DNA here is from genome assembly GCA_023853785.1 of Psilocybe azurescens. Classification (NCBI taxonomy): domain Eukaryota; kingdom Fungi; phylum Basidiomycota; class Agaricomycetes; order Agaricales; family Agrocybaceae; genus Psilocybe; species Psilocybe azurescens. The sequence continues at coordinate 7,909 of JAJIRX010001023.1, forward strand.
ATCCTCCGAAAGCGATAGCATGGAGTCTTGAAGAGCCACCATAGTGGCACCGAGGGCTCTTCATACGAGCCCCAAGACCTGCCCTATCTGCGCTGATGCTACCATACATACCTTGTGCCTCGCCAAATAACCGGAGGGCCTCGTCGACTCTCGTATCGACCTCAGGAGTAGACACCGACTGACCAGAGCCTCGGTCTTCGACGTCCATAGCCTCGACACGTGCTTCGAGGGTTTCCAGCGAGGGTCCAGGAGTTACAGCTGATGATGGGACGACATACAGATAGTCATTGATGCGAACTGGCTGAGGATCAAGGAGATGCGTACATGCGGTGTTGTATATGGGACCTAGCTGCAGAGAAGGCACAGACTCAAGGTCAACTCGGCTGCTTCGAGACCGGACGCTCCGAGGTTCCGCCTTCGAGGGAGATGCCTCAGACTCGGCCTTACGCCTTCAAACTCCACTCTGCGAAGGGTTGAGGATATCGTCGGTCCTGGTTGAAAAGAACAGGTGGATTGAGCTTTCCTGCATGGTTCGCACTTGATCTTGCGATTGCCTTTAAGCACCTTCCGAAGCCTGTCGACATCGGACACATCGAGGAGATCAAAGAGGGCCTTTGCAAGAAGGCAATTGCGTCCTGCAGAAGAACAGCCAAGACACTGAAATGACATTAGGACTTGGTCTCAAAGTCTGGAACATCAGAAAACGCACCTTGGCAGCCTCCATATCAACAAAATCCGACTTCGACATCTCAGCCTCAGCCTTCCTCCCCTTCCCTCGCAGCCCTCTGACTAGAGCCCGGAGCCACATCCACCTTCTCGACCTTAACCCTGACTTTGGATGGCCTATCTGGAAGCTCAAAGAGAAGCAAGGCATCGACATCTATAGGTTCTGGAATAGCTTGCTTGAGCTCCTCACGAAGCTTCGCCGAGCTTCGAAAGATTATTCAAGTCACCCCTAGCTTCTTCAGTTGAGCATGAAGGTCATGATACCCAGTGTCGTCAGGCACCAGTACAGGGTTTTCGAGGTCCTAAGCGCTCTACCATCGCCCTGGTAGAAGGTCAACTACAAGGGTAATCAGCTACAAGCCTGGTGAGGAGCTGGCAACAAGTGACATACCAAATGACTATTCAAGACCATCATATCCACCTCCCCAGTCAAGTTCCCTATGGCCAGAAGTGCCTGGTATGCTGCAGAAAGAGATAGAGACGACATAGTGCCAAAATTGGAATAGTATGGTGAAAGATCAGGTCAGAGGAAGGGCACCCTGCTTTGGCCGACTTCTGGTCACGCCACACGTCACACATCGGGTCGCATCTCAAACTTCGTCACACTCGGCTTGTCATGGCTCAAGGTTGACTGAGGACAGTCAACATTTCAGTAGGGAGGAGATGATACGCACTGCAGTCCCCTATACTCAGTAAACCCATTTTCCAAGTTTTCCACACCATTTAGAGGGTTCAAATTGCCTACCAACATCTACTAAAGACCTCCAGGGTACGACCGAAGCCAATCGAAGGTAACCGAGGCCCAACCGAACACCCCTTGGTCACTAAACACCTCAAAATGTCTTGGCTAGTCTTCACAGAGCATACCTGCGGTTTCTGGATGATTTCTAATAGGTTTCGATATTTGTTTTAATTCATTTCCTTTCTCTGGCGCTTTACTCTGTACCATTTCCTGCTCCCCTTTGCTTGTTTAATTCCTTTTCTGCTTTGATTAAACCCTTTAGAGTCTCAAGTTCTACCTATATAAGCTTATATGTAGTCTACTTTGAAGAATAGAACCTCATATCCCTGGTATATCGTTGTATCTCACCGTCTCGAACTCAGAAACCGGCGTCTCGTAACTCGTTAGCACCCTCGTACCTCGTATTCAGCCCTCGAACATTGTATATCGTCACTCGGTCTCCTATCAAGCCTCGTAGAAGTTAGTACACTTCAACGTCCGACTCCTCATCACTGCCTACGCTCCCGAAACCTCGATTCGCAACCCTCAGAGCCACTCATTGCGAAGTAGCTTGCCCAACCCCATTACTTAGATTTGTTTGTGTTTTGTGCACGGCACGCCGCTCGTAGGCATATCAACGTGAACAGCAACACGGCGAACCTTTGAAACGGAAGTAGAGTTAGGATCGATTGAAACCATGGTGCACGATATATAAAAAGACAAAGAGAAGCTAGAATCCAGCAAGACAGAGAAAGTTCAACGCAAGGAATGCTTTGAGGTCTGACTTAATGCGACATCGACAGAGGTTTATATATGTTTTCCAAGGCCATGCAAACCGTTGAAAAACGAGACAAGTTCAACAACCAAGCCAGATAGGAGAGACACAAGCCGACGGACAACACAAAGAACGATATCCGTCGGAGTCCATGGAGTACACACAGAACACTGTCCCTGATATCAGCTGAAAAAAAAAAAAAAAAAAAAAACGTATATGAGCCTCTAAAACACAAAAGCATATTAAGCGGATAGTTACAGATCCGGATTCAAAGTTAACGGAGCAATTGACAGTAAATTGGAAGCTAGCATATCCTAAGCGGCTAAAACAAAGGAGCTAAAAAAGGTGAAACACACCATAAAGGCGACAAAGCAACAAACTGTAAAGCACCGCAGATATTGATGCATGGAAACTGCAACAGAAAAACCGAGAGCGCCCCAAAGCGTTAAAATTTCCGATGTGAAAATGGCGACTGTCAAGGCAGGTTCGTCAATACACGAAATACGGCATCATAAAATATATGGACTACAATATCACCTTAAACCATCAATCGAAAACATACAAGGAGATAAAAGTGGATACAAGGAGAGAAAACAACACAATAAAAGACGTGAAGACTGTACCAAATATAAAGGAAACTGTATATTCAAATACGAATATATGAGCAGAGTGGCCGTGAAAAAAGAAAAAGAAAAAGAACATGCACAAGAGCACGATATGAAGTCACATGCCGCATACCGACAATGTCAAAGCAAAAGGCAACACGAACCGAGTGAAAACGAACTAGTCTTAAAGGAGAGAACAGAATGAAAACAAAAATAATGGAGTAGAGAAACATACGAGCATTCTGATGCGATCAAAGAAAGGAGCACGAAAGTCCGAAACCAACGACGGACAGTTGAAGAGACGAAAGGGAAGTAAACAGAAAAGAAAAAGGCAAAAAATGGGACAGGAAGGAGACAAAAAAAAAAAAAAAGGGATAGCTCCGATCAATGTATCGACTCATTGCATGCCCGAGGACATGTCAAAGCCAACGAACTCACGTACATCTCTTTTTTAAAAAATTAATAATGAGTTTATAAGTTCAGTCGACCATAAAAGTGAAGAGCGCCGTCTGGGAACACCACGAAGACCATCCAAGGATACGAATACCCTCACTCTTCCAAATGGATCCCAGCTATGACACAACAGAAGCCAAAGCCTTGGTGGAAAAGGCGTACACAGACGCACGATCAACAGTGAGCGAGTCAAAAACACTCGAGAACTTCAGCGTACGTGTGCCGTCGTATGATAGCTACATGAAAGACACGCTGACGAATACAAAAAAATTAAAATTAAAATTAAAACTGCAGAAAGATAGATACCAACTGGTCTTCGTCGAGCAGCCACGTTCATGGCGAATAGTCTGCAAAGAAGGCAACGGTACAAACGAAGAAGAAACCTTTTATGTGCACGGTATCATATGCCGCAGCGAATTGCCGCCTATACATACGTTGTGAGTACCCATCCAACATAGAAGAGAGAAGGAGACCCGACAAATATGTAGGTCGCCCAACACCGTCAAAAACAAAGCTAGATACATTCGACAAGGGGTGCGAATTACAGGACTGAGCACACCGTCCTTTGAATGAGACATGGTTAATATTAAAGAAGTACACTCCATGATGACCACTTACCTAGAAGGAGAAAACATCAAACTCTTGCCATGGCAGGCCGACGTATACGAGGGGCACCACGCAATAGACTCCAGTGCATGCTATTTTACATTCGCGACGGTTTGTACCTATGGAGGCTGGCCAACCATTCGAAATGGGCGTGGATCCGTTGGGGATACTGTCGAGAATGCGAGGAAATGACCTCATACACGGCATGGACAACAAAGTAGATTATCTGCGTGAAGAGAAAGAAAAGAACGGGAAAGCCAAGTAAGTAAGGCACCCAAATCTACAAGCATAATACTCACAGTAACAACATAGATTGACCCGCATCGAACCCAAAAACTTTGCAATAGGCAATGTCGTTCGTATTACCGTATCGTTTGTGGCATTCATGAACAGGGATAAAAGTGTGGCGATGAATACGATACTGAAGGCGCTAACCCTCGTCGATCCAACGGTAAGCCATCGATAAGATCAACGAAGCAGTCGATCTAACGTAGGACAGAGTCAGATCGAAAACAATGAGAAAGTAACGAACAACTCACTCGTCAAAATACCGAAATGGACCGTCATCAAGCGTAGAAGAGTGTACGACGAAGAGAAGATGACAAGCCGTGGCCTTGAAGACATGAAGATCATAGAGGACAACGACTGAAGGCACGAGAAAAGCGGTGAGAGGAAGGAAATTGCCCAGAAGGAGCAATGACTTACCTAGATATTCATGTGCCCTAGAAAAATGCCACGTCGTAATCTTAGACCAGTATAGAACATAGAACAAAAACACTGACTGTAATACACACAGTACATAGTAACTTTGTAGCCCTCAAGATAATGAGTATTTTATTATAATCCGGGATGCAATATCCTTCTGCGCAATGGTGTCGTTGACGTGATAAGTGCATGCGGAATGTGTATTAGACATCAAGTTCGACTCACCAGTGATGTGCTGATATCTGCCAATTTAGTCGAGCCCCAAGTCAAAGTCGCACTGAAGACGTCCTCAACGTCATCGAAGAAGTCGCGTTCGGTAAAGGTGGAAGGCGGTGTCGGTGAAGGAGCATTCAACCAAGTAGAGGTCGAGATCGAGATAGCATCCGGAGAAGATGTCGTCGAAGTCGCGCTTGGACGGGTATTCGAACACTTAGCGGGTACCGAGAGCAGAGCTGTCGGCTGTCGAGGCGCTTAGCGGCGTCGGAGGCTTTGGCGATGCGTGGGCGATGTCTTTGACGTACATCCTAGCAACATGTATGTATAAGTGTGAGTAAAACAGAGGTGGGAGGCAGAAGCGCGACGACGTTCCCATCTTCAAAGAGGCATTCACTTGCAACACACACGTATCAACAAAAATCCCATTGTAAAAGGAACGACAATTACTACAAACAGAGCAGACATTTATTCATTTTACATGAGACACTTTGGGCAAATGAACACTGGTCAATCAACAATGGACTACAGCTCATGCTAACTAAACACAACACGATCATAGAAAAGACTAAATAAGTAATACACTACGAACGGGAACACATCCTGATAATACACTACGAACGGGAACACATCCTGACAACAGAAAATACGAGAACGATCAAACACAAAAGAGATCAAGAGGTTGACGTGGTGGTGGAAAGGAAAGAAGGAAGGAGGCTACGCGCTCCCACAGTGAATGATAGGGCACCATTCGGCAAAAGAATTCGGGAGACGCCCGATGACAAAGCAAAGTCACGTTATATTATTGCGATCAAAGTGCTGGATGACAAATGCAACGGACTTTTCTCCACGTTCAACGTCACATTATTGATTTGATTTATATTGAATGTAACAAAACGGGAAATACCGACTTTACAATAGAAAAATCACGTTCACGTCACGTTATTGAAAACAAAACGGGAAATATATTCGCATAAAGATAGAATATTGACATTGCGCCCTCGCTGGGTCCCTGTAAAGAACGAGTCTTTACTTACGTAAAGGCCTCGTAACATCCTTGTTTAGAGCTTGGATAACTGAAAGATATGTACTACCACATTCTTCTCACCAAGCACTGTTGCTATAACTCACACTGCCTTTAGTACAACTTATACAAGATGGGATGTGTTTTGGTTGTGACAGTATTTCCTAAAGGGACGTGACCAAATCTACGAGACGCGTCTCGTAGATTTGGTCACATCATTTTTCATATCAGTTTTGGGAAATTTTCCCATGCATCATGTGAAAGGTTGAACTTCTGTGATTTGTAGACAACAGCACGGGTTTGGGTATTGTGTACGGGTTAATAGCCGGTTATTGTGCGGATAAAATTACGGATAAAAATTATCCTACCTGTCACCTTCAAAACAAGTCCAAAAGCGTAATTTTTAAGCCAAAACTGAGTGAATTATGGCCAATTGTATGCAATGCATTAAAATAGGCCATATCTCAGTCATTTCTCCACCAATTTGGCTGTTTTTAGACTCTTTTGATGGGTAAAAATGCGCAATTCATGTGTATGGTATTACAAAGATTTAATGCGGCTAAAGGGCCGATATATACGGGAATACCCATGCTGTTGCCTAGCGATTTGTGAAGTTCAACTTTGTTCTTCATTCACCACCACCACCACCGTTCCTTACCCTCATAATTGTCAATGATGCCCAATGTCGTTGATGCCATTTTCACTGCCCCACACTCACTATGCTAATACTAAGTACCAGCATTCCCTTTTATATAGTAAAGCTGACACCACCTGACAGTAACAAGAACTGGCAATGGTGCCCATGTAGCGTAATAATGGCAGTACCTCAGTAAGTACTACCATTATGCTCTCCACCACCCTCTATTGCTAATCCATAACCAAGACCCCCAGTGTACCATGCCACATGCTTATGCCACATGCAGTGGCAACTGAGTATGCGACTAGCTCACATCAAACACCATGCCGCCCATCTGCACAGATATGTTCAGTCCATCTCCCGCCTTTTTCTTTTGCTAACAACCATACTTTCAACAGACCACAGATGATGGCTCACAGTCCTGTCATCTTTGTCATCTGGTGTGTCTAATGCCCACTACCCTACACTCGCAATTGCCACCACTGTTCTGTCTTTCATCATTATGAATAGAAATGCTAAATCCTGAAAGTAAGTATACCACAGCCCCTCTTCTGTCTCTTTAATAACTACAACGTGCATAACAGGTTGCATAGGACTGTTTTTTGCCCCAGCACTGGCATCGGTGATGTATCATTTGCCACGTTCATTTGGCCATCCAGTGACTCACCGCCCATTTCCTGTGCTTACATTTGGTGGCACTCATCCCACCATCTCGCCTTTTGGAGTAATGAATGAGGGTGCTAAATTCTGACAGGTATGTTTTGATTATCGTTTCCCCCACTTTTTTGCTCACTAAACTCATGTAATAGACAACTATCTCTGGTCCTGACGTCTATGGACCACTTGCCCTCTCCCTTCCTCAATCTGCTGTGCCCATCCAATGGCCCAATGTCAACATTAGCTATAGTATCTTAGATTATGATGATGGACTACCCCACATTCTATCTATCCTATTATACATTATTTTTATATATCCTCTTCCCTGTCTGTGATTGTATAATCAACTAGCATATCACTATAGTAAAGAGCTTGCTTTAATTATATATACATTTTACTATACTTGAATTCTGTAAGATGCCATTACCATGCTGCGTCTCAAGTGAACCTGAAGAGAAATAAAAGACATCTCAGTGGATGTCAGAGATGCCTTAAGTAGCTTTAGATGTCTATGAGAGGTCTTTGGGAGGCCTGTGGATAATATTTGGGTTGCTTTGGAATGCTTTGGATAAACTGTTCCCACGTCACTTTGGCGTTGAAAGGTGCTTAGGGTGCTTTGTGTCTTTATCATCTTTAAAGTCTCTAAGATGCTTAAAGACACCTAGATTTCTTTGGGATAAAACCTCTTTTTCCTGATGTTTTCGCGCTCTTCGTGCATATATTCGAAGATATCGATGTGATCATTGAGGTATGCGAGACTGAGAGGGATGTCGGGCGTATCGTCAACCGTTGTGGCCCATGCTTCTGCTGGTAAGTCGTCCTTTGCCGTGTTGGCCTTGTCTGACTTATCGTCCTTCTCCTTCTCTTTTCCTTTGTCACTTGATTTTGAGTCTTTCGAGTCTTTGCTCTTCCCTTTAGACTTGCCGTTCCCCTTTCCACATTTGGGGCGTTGCCCTTCCTTTCCGCCGCCTTTGTTCCAGCACTCTGATTTATAGTGGCCAGGTTTATGGCAGTTGAAGCATTCGACGCCGTCTCGGTTGCCCTTTGAGAGTCATTGGAATAGAAGGCGACGTTGTCAGCGTCTTTCTTGCCGTTCTTCGATCTGAGAGATCGGCGTTCGTATTCCCTCGATGACAGTGGTCATAAGATTCTCTGGGGATGGGCTAGGTGCAACGTGGGATGTCGAGGCGATTACAGATAAGGAAAGGTGTGTGGATACGGTGGTGCGGAATGTTGCGTCGATTACTGACACAAAGGAGTCGTAGGAGGTTGGGAGGGAGCCCATGATGATGGTGTAAAATTCACTGTCATCGACTGGGTGTCCCATGGAGCTGAGCTCCTCGCGCATTAGCCTGAGCTTGGCAAAATGTGCACGTACGTCCCCTTTCTCTGCGCAGCATTCTTCTTGAAGTCGGCGGCGTAGGTCAACGGAAACCATACGGGATTTCACCTGGAAATTGTCTTCCAGGGCATTCCACATTGCTTCGACGGTAGGTAGGAGTCGAGTCTTGAGGAATAAGGTGTCAGGGATTGTACTCGCTAATTGCTGGCGTACAATCGCCTCCTCTTGTTTCCACAGCTTATTTGCTTTCACGTACTCCGCTACTGCCAACTTTTCTTCTGCAGTGAGGATCTGGGATGATCCATCTAACGGTGCAGGATGTGGGTTGGTTGGAGCTTCCCTGTGCCATCCAAATGCTCCCCTAGCCTGCAGGCATCTATGGAGAGTAGGAATCAGTCTCGGTAGACGACCCAGTTGGTACCGGGCGGTGTCGAGCTTGGGGATGCGAAGGAAATCGTCACCTAACTTAGTGGTGACCGACATTGTAGATATTTAAAGCTTTGAGGAATATATGTTGAGTTAAATCTTTGGTTTTAAGGTCTGAGTTCGGGGCCCATAACCTATAAGAAACAGGTATGTGTAAGACTCAGAGGACCAATAGGTTCAACTGATTGATTGTATAGTACCTATAAGAAACGGGTATGTGTAAGACTCAGAGGACCAATAGGTTCAACTGAGGGGAGGAAAATCGCGAAGCACTCTTGATATACAAGAGTGCGGAGTCAATGAACTCGTATGCTACATGATACGAAAGAGCACATAAAAATGATGAAAGAATAAAAGTCTATATGGCACACGACCTATACTACGCGCACCACGCTATACATATCACTTGGTAGTCTAGCTATCCAGATAAGATGGTACGCCAAGCGCACCTTGATAATTCAACAAACAGTGATTGATAAGCTATTGGCCAATCAAAAGGATTCCCTCAGGAAAGTAAGGTATTAGAAGATAACTCAGTACGTGTGCAACGGACTGTGTATATTTAGTAGTACCTATTAGAAGATAACTACATGGGATGGTAAGTAAAATAGTATAGAACACAATAAACGACGAGTACTCACCTCAGTACGTGTGCAACGGACTGAGGGAGTGCTACGTCGATGAAAAGGTATTTAACAAAGAATATATGAATGTTATGGGTGACTAGAATTAGCACTATAATGTTACTGTAGACTTGGTGGACCATCACTTGTGCCAAACGCGGTTTGCATTCAAATACTGCAAAGCAGCTTGTAAATTCAACACTCCCCCCTCAAGCTGCGTGCAGTCCCATAGCATTCGCAAAATGTTTTGCCTTCGCACTTGGAAGGGCTTTGGTGAGAGTGTCGGCAGTTTGTTCGTCGGTAGGGCAGTAGATAAGTTTGATAGAGCCGGCCTCAATGATGTAGCGGATGAAATGATATCGGATGTCGATGTGTTTGGTGCGAGCGTGGAATTGTCCACCGTTGGCGAGGGCAATAGCAAACTGATTGTCGCCGTAAAGAGTTGTGGGGGTGAGGAGCTTCTGGTCGAGAGGCTTGAAGATCCCGTTGACTAAGCTGCGCAGCCACATGGCCTCCTTAGAGGCGTGAGTGGCTGCCACATATTCGGCTTTGGCCGTCGACAGGGTTACCAACTCCTGCTTTTTCGACGACCACGATATGGCACCACCATCTACCATGAAGACATACCCCGAAATCGCTCGCCTGTGCTCCTGCGAGGCCCCATCTGCATCCACATATCCAACCATGTCCATCCTCTCCCTCCATAAACTAGCTCGAGATTTCGTGTGCCCTTGAGGTACCGAAAAATCCTTTTCACGGCCTCCCAGTGGATCCAAGCAGGATTATCCACGAATTGCGCGAACGGTGTTCGTCGCAAAGTGATATCGGGTCGAGTACCCATCGAGGCGTACATCAACGAGCCTACAGCTTCACGGTATGGTACGTTTTCATTCGTGCGATGTCGGCGAGTGCAGTGGGGCACTGGGATCTGGCGAGTGGCTGATTGGGATCGATAGGGATCGCGGATGGCTTCAAGTCGCCGAAATTGAAATGCGTGAGGATGGTGTCGATGTAGGCTGTTTGGGATAAGGATATGGTCTCGTTGACAAGATTGCGAGAGATCTTGAAGCCGAGTAGCCATTTGCATTCGCCGAGGTCAGTGATTTTATATTTCTTATTGATTTTGATCTTGAAATCTGTGATTAGTTTTCTGGAGCTGCCTGTTACAAGGCAGTCATCGACATGTGCGGCAACTATCACAATTTCCTCATTGGCGACCTTCACGAACACCCCGTTATCAGCATCGAGAACGCTGAAGCCGAGCTCTTCCATGGCTCTCTTCAACGCGTCATACCAATTCTTGGCCCCCTGCTTCAGCCCATATAACGATTTGAAGAGGCGGTATACGTAGTGTCGTGAGTCAGTGGCAAATCCTCGAGGTTGTTCCAGATAGATAACCTCCTTTTGTCCAGAACCGAATTCAAGAATGCGCTATCAAAATCAATGGAGTCGATAGGCCAGATGTTACGGTTCGCGAGGGCAATGAGGTAGCGGAAGGTGGCGAGTTGAGCGACAGGTGCATAGGTTTCGGTGTAGTCCACGCCATGGATTTGCGTGAAATCCGTGTGTGACGAGCCGAGCCTTGTACTTGTCGACCTCGCCTGCTGCATTTTTCTTAATCCGTAAGACCCATTTGCTTCCTACAACGTTGGCATGGGGTGGTCGCTCAACTATTTTCCAGGTCCCATTTGCTTCGAGCGACGCGAGTTCTGCCCTAATTGCGGCTTCCCATTTCGGCCAATCCGACCTCTTCCCTCGCCTCATCGTATGTTGGGTTCAAGCCCTCCGCTGCATTCATGATGGCAGCCATGGCGAAGTCCATTCCCTCTACGATATCCCATGCATCTGCCAGCAACCCTTCCTCACCAGCCTCCTTCACCTCGGTTCCTTCTTCTGCAGCCTCTGGGATGACCTGAAGTCCTCGTGGAAACATGCTTGCGGATGGCAAATTGCTTGTGGTTGCGACTCCATCCCGGATGCTTCTGACATATGAGCTTTCCTTTCATATGCGGGTGCTTCGTCTTGGCTCATCGGACTCGATGGGCTCGGTGGGTTGTTGGATCATGTGGTCGGGTTCTGTGGACATGTGGCGCTTGACATTGGGTTCGCCCTGGTCTTGCTCCCCCCTCAAGCGGTATGTGGTCCACTACAACCTCTTCGGGAATGAATCTGACACTCCGCTCCACCAACACAGATCTCTTTTCAGCATAGTAGACCCGATGCCCATGGCTTTCCTCATCAAACCCCATCCATTTCCCTTTCTTCGCCCTTCCATCCAGCTTCAACCCGCTCATGTCATGCACCCATACATCACAACCCCAAGGATGCAAGTTTGAGAGGTCAGGCTTGTGCCCTAGCAAGACCTCGTAGGGTGTGGCTTCGCCTAGCAGCGCGTTGTCGTGCGATTTTTCAGATAGACGGCGTGGTTCAAGGCCTCCCCAGAGGAATCTTGGAAGGTCAGCATCGTGTCGCATTGCTCGGACTTTGTCGAGGAGTGTGCGGTTGAGGCGTTCGGTGACGCCATTGTATTCTGGGGTATCATGCACGGTAAGCCTTCTGACTGTTCCTGCCGCTTTCAGATGATCTGAGAATTCATCGCTCAGATATTCCCCGCCTCTGTCGCTATGGAGTTTCTTCACGATGGCATTATGTTGGGTTCTGAGCCAAGCTTCAAGTGCACGTAGGATTGGAAGGTCTGGTCCTTGGTACCCAGTAAGTACACCTTCGTGTAGCGGCTGTAGTCGTCTGTGAAGCTGACAAAGTATTCCTTGTGATAGATGGTTTCGACAGGCGCGGGTCCCCACACATCCGAATGAATTTCCTCCCCAACCTCTGTCGCTTGCTCGCCCACCCTTTCCTTTGTAATGGCCTTCCTGTGTGCCTTCCCCATTCGCAGGACTCGCAGAACAGCGGTTTGCTGTCCTCGTCCAATTCCACGCCCTTCACAATGCCCTTTTCAACCAACTTGCGAGCCACGTCGTGACTGACGTGCCCCAAGCGACGATGCAGCTCATCTATCGTCAACACTTCCACCATCCGTCCTGCGTAGCCAGCTGCCTCTGGACGAGCAGTGAACACACGATAAAGCCCGCTCTGGACTTCAATCGTCCCCAATGGCTTCGCGATTGTTATCAAAAATCCTGCAGTTCGAGCCTGAGAAGATGATGGTGGATCCGGCCTGCAGCGATGCGGCTGATGGATATGAGGGTAACACCCATACTAGGTGCGTAAAGGACGTCAGCGGAGCAACTGCTTTGTGACGGTGTTGTTATTGTTCGGGATATTGACATACATGTCCCCTTTTCCTGTAGCGTAAAATTGATGCTTGTCGGCTGCGGTGATGGGCTTGGGCTCGATCTCAACAAAATTTGTGAATCGATGGCGATATCCTGACATATGGCGAGTGGCTCCAGAGTCATAGAGGTCCATGTCGACGAGGGACTGTTGGTTGGTTAGGGTGGCCGTGGTGTGAGAGGTGTAGGCTTTGTCGCCATTGTTTAGGGCATTTACAAGCCGAGGAAGGTGTGTAGATTCTTTCAAATCCATCATCATCATCCTCCTCATCCTCATCCCCAGAATCCGATGCCCCCTCAAGGTCAGGGACATCGTCGTCGTCGTCGCCACCATCCTCAGAGTCAGATTCGAATCCGATACCGACTGCAAGCTGGGCACATCATCACTGTTGTCACCCTCCCATCCATCAGCTCGCTCTGGCATGTACATGTCGGAGTCGCATTCTGAGCTTGAAGAGAGGAGCTCGAGAATGTCCTTATTGGACAGTGTGAGGCTGGGGGCTGAGGAGAGTTCTCCATTGGAGATAATGTCAAACTCATCATCTGAGGCTGACATGGCCATCCAGGCCTCTTCGTCATCACCATCCTTGGCGTTGGCTGCCATGTCCTTTGCCTTTCCCTTATCGTTGCCTCTGCTTCCCTTTGCCTTCGACCTTGGCCCTTGGCCTGCCTTTCCACCACCCTCAGCCCAACAATCGGCCTTGTAGTGAGGTCTTTACACGGCCCCCATTTTTTGGTCGGACTCCGGTCGGACTCCATCGGACTTTCTATATTCAGAATGACAATTTTTCTGGTCTAGGACTGCTGAAATTTTCCGGTGAGATTCCGGTGAGATTCGGTGAAAGTCCGACCGGACTACAAGTCCAACGGACTGTCCACTGGAAATGACCGGACAGAACCAACAGAAGTCCAACGGAAGTCCAATGGAAGTCCATCGGAATCCCACCGGACATGACCATTGGAATTCCAGCGGACAAGTCCAACGGAATTCCAATGGAAGTCCAACGGATGTCCTTTATTATAATTTATACTAGTATAGAAAAAAGACACTAACGAGAATTGAACTCGGGCATCGGAGAATGCCAAACGCAAGCGGGATAAACCAACTGAGCCACAAAGGCTTATGGAAAATAATAAAATTAGTTAAATAGATAGTGATGCCGCCAAAATTCTCGGCACTGCTCGGCACGGGACAAACAACAACGCGCGTGACATGTTGATGCCATGTCGGTCCGTTGTTGATTCCGGCCCCACTTTTCTTCCACCACCACCACCACTACCGCCTCGTCGGTCGGAGCCAGGCGAAAGCCAACCCGACGCGACGGAGGACGAACACAACCACGACGGCCACAACCACGACCGCGATGACGGGAACACAGATGACAGCGACAGCGACAGCGGCGGCAAGGGCGACAGCGAGGACAGCGACAGCGACAGCGAGGACAGCGACAGCGACAGCGAGGGTGGGGGTGAGACGGTGCGGCGAAAGACGGCGACAGCGACGGGCACAGCGAGGGTGGTGCGAAGACGGCAGGGGCGAAGACGGTGAGGGCGAGGGGTGTGGGTGAGGGCGAGGCGAGACAGCGGGGGGCGAAGACGGTGAGGGCGAGACAGCGGGGGCAAGACAGCGGGGGCAAGACGGTGAGGCGAGAGCGAGGACGAGGGCGAGACAGCGGTAAGGCGAGACGGCGGGGCGAGGGCGAGGATGAGGGCGAGACGGCGGGCAGGCGAGGGGGGCGAAGACGGCAGGGGGCCAGACGGTGGGGGTGAGGGGCGAGACGGTGGGGGTGAGGGCAAGACGGCGGAGGTGAGGGCAAGACGGCGGAGGTGAGGGCAAGACGGCGGAGGTGAGGGCAAGACGGCGGAGGTGAGGGCAAGACGGTGGAGGTGAGGGGCAAGACGGCGGAGGTGAGGGCAAGACGGCAGAGGCGGGGCGAGGTGAGGCGAGACGAAGGGGGGCGAGGGCGAGGCGAGACAGCGACAGCGAAGACAACAACGACGGACACGGCGGGGTGTAGGACGACACCGCCGTATGGCCACGTACACCGACACGACGCACCCCATGACGATGACCCTCCCACCCCCTTTTTAAGGTTTTCCTTTTTTTTCTTTTACATTTATATGTTTATTTGTTCATCTGACCCAGGTATGTACCTCCATCCCCATTTTCTTTTTAAATTTTTTAATGATGGATCTCACAGTATGTAACAATGTAATAGATAGTTGTTAATATATTATATTACACTTATATAAATTTACATTAAGATTGAAACATTAATATATTTCAGTTGGAATCCAATTGAATTCTATTCCATGAAGTTAAAGTTGGGAACTCCAACTGGAGTCCAGGTGGACTCCAGGTGGTGTCTAATTGAACTCCACCTGGACACTACCTGGACTCCAGTTGGACTTAAGTGGAATTGTTTGGAGTTCACCTGGAGTCCACCTGAGTCCATCTGAACTCCACCTACCAAAGATAATATTTGGGACATTTGCATATGTTCCAGATGGAGTCCATGTGGAGTCCACCACTTTTGTATGGAGTCGGTGGACTCCACATGGAGTTCCTAGGTGGAGGTAAAGTACACAAGTCAGATAATAATGTAGTATATAGTTTTCAATATATTATATTACATTGTTACATGAATTAAAGATAAGATTGAAGTATTATCCTAGTGACCTAGCTTCCTTAATATGGCTCCCAAAGCTTCCAAGAACACTGCTACTGTCCCTAACTCCCTCCCAAGTCTGCAATTAAACCAGTGACAGTCCACTGGACATCCACTGGACTCCACTGGACAGAGCACTCTTGGATCTGGTCTAATTAAGTGCTGAGAGTCCAGTGGAAGTCCACTGGAAGTCCAACGGACTGGACAGTCCAGCCAGTCCACCTGTTTTCTGTCTTGAAGTGACTTGACCGGGACTTTGACCGGAATTTGGCCGGACTCTGACTGGACTGGTACCGGAGTTTGTGGAGTCCAACGGAATCCGTTGGACGTCCAATGGACTGTCCATTGGAATTGGCTGGGTCCAGTGAAAGTCCGTTGGAGTCCAACGGAAAATGGGGGCACTGTAAAGTACACCTTGTAGTGGCCCTTCTTCTTGCAGTTGAAGCACTCGATGTTCTTTCAAGAGCTCGAACCTCCTCCACCGGGCTATCTCCCCCTTCCATCCCTCCCCCACCAGCATCCTTAGAGCCTCCCTCGTTGCTATAGAAGGCCATGTTTCTCCTCCTTTTTGCCTCCCCCTGGTAGCAAGGGATCGTCGATCAAATTCTTCGGTCACGGTATGCATTAGTTGCTCAGCGGAGAGGGTGGTTCGATGACGCTGGATGTAGCATTTCACGGCGGAGATGTAGGGGTCGTATGCAGCTGGGAGAGAACCCATTATTATGGCATAGAAGTCATCTTCAGATGGCGCTTGTCCCATGGCAGCTAGGTCTTTGGCGCATCAGGGCGATAGTTTGCTGAAATGGGCTCAAACGTCCCCATGCTCGGCACACCGCTCTCCCTGCTGGAGCCAGCGACGCAGGTCCACGGAGACCATTCTAGATTTGTTTTCGAATTCCCCCCGCAAGGGCTTCCCAGATATCGTATGCGGTTTCCTTTCCACAGATTTTCATAAACTGTGAGTCTGATATAGTTGATGCTATTTGTTGTTTGACGATGGCTTCTCCTTGATTCCAGGTCTTCATCTCTTTCCGCCATTCCGCATTGAGGGTCACCTCTGCAGAGGTTAGGACCTGATCGGCAACACGAACGACGGGATCGGCAGGTGCAACTGCACTGCCATCCACATGTTCAAGTTTTCCGCGGCGTCAATGGACCATAGGAAACGGGCTTTGTAGATCACCCAGTTCTTGCCCGCCGAGCCTGGGGATTTTCATGAAGTCGTCGCCTAGTTTTATAGTAGAAGACATTTTTGTTGACAGAAGATGATGAGGAATAGGATAGCACTGAGTAAGGTCACTTGCATCAGCAAACCTTGGGATGCTAGCTAGCACTACATAGCACTACGTAGAGGGGGACCTTTGCTATGATACTAGGGCATGCTATGTAGTACTACATAGTACTCGGTAGCATCGTTTTGTGCTAAAAATAGCACAAAAATCAGGATTTGCTGATGTGGTAAACGAGTAGTTATGAATGTTGTAAGTTCAAACTTTCTCAGGGCCCATAACCTATTAGAAGATAACTCAGTACGTGTGCAA
Source organism: Psilocybe azurescens (assembly GCA_023853785.1). Taxonomy (NCBI): domain Eukaryota; kingdom Fungi; phylum Basidiomycota; class Agaricomycetes; order Agaricales; family Agrocybaceae; genus Psilocybe; species Psilocybe azurescens. The sequence continues at coordinate 24,925 of JAJIRX010001023.1, forward strand.
CGGACTGTGTATATTTAGTAGTACCTATTAGAAGATAACTACATGGGATGGTAAGTAAAATAGTATAGAACACAATAAACATTTAGTACTCACCTCAGTACGTGTGCAACGGACTGAGGGAGTGCTACGTCGATGAAAAGGTATTTAACAAAGAATATATGAATGTTATGGGTGACTAGAATTAGCACTATAATGTTACCGTAGACTTGGTGGACCGTCACTTGTGCCAAACGCGGTTTGCATTCAAATACTGCAAAGCAGCTTGTAAATTCAACATAAGGCCGAAGGGATAAATGAGAGAGGGACAAAATATCCGTGTGACACGAATCTTTTGTGGGTGCGGAGGGCTTTGGCGGCAGGAAGGAGATGACCCAGAAATTCGGGTCACGTGGTCTCCGGGGAGTGGAATTAACGACGCGAATGCAACGCGAGACGCGACGTGGAAGGGAAGCGGGCCGCCAAAGGCCTGAGCGCTTGGGAAAACAAAGAAGAAATCCGAAACGGAGTCCAAGTGGCTGTACCAAACACTGAAAGAACAGGGAAGAGGTGGGAGGGAGCAAAAAATGAGAGATCTGAGTGAAGGACTTGGAAAAGGCAAAATGTAAATCTCTCTTTGAAAGTCGAAGGGACCGAGAGTGGGAGAGGGAAACTCGAGGACTGCAGCTTAAGTATTATGAATATAATATCTAGTGATTCAAAAGAACCAGAATTGACAAATGCCTGACAAAGTAGATCATTAAATTATCCTTTGATGGATGATGAAGATCATTGAAGATCCCGAAATGGAATCCCCTTTTCTCACTATATCTTATCCGTGGATGATCTGGCTGCGCTCTCATCGTGGAATTCCAGCGTGGTCTGGGACAACAAAGGCAAACAGGCAAGGTTGGTCCGATGCAACGATGGCGCCCTTCAAGTTCAACTCAAAGCCCTCCCTCCCTCCAAAGGACTCCCATCCTCAAAGCCCCCTCCCTCCTTCAAAGGACGCCCATCTACCAGCAGCGCAACACCCAGCAGAGCAGCTCACATGTCTCGCTCATCCCAGATTCCCCGTTCCCAGTTCCCCTCGGTCCAGCACGCCACCAGACGAGCGAATTTTCCTTTGCGGCTGACTCGATGATGAACAACAACTCCATCTCTGACCTCCCTCTTGCCTCAGGAAAACAAGAGCAGTGCTTCGAAGAGGGGTCTGGCGTTTCTCAAGTTCCCCAAGCGCAGCCCGAAGAGCCCGCCGCCGCCAGACACTCCCATCTTGGTCGCGAACGACGAACCAGACCCTCCGCCGCCCGAATATGACGACGGGATCTCTTTCCCCTGGAACATTCAAGTAAGCAGCTGCCTCTTTCCAGACAAGCCAACGCTCATAATCGATCCAGCACAACATACACGTTGACGAATAGTCAGTTCTTTTTCAGTAGTTTCATCCAGTACTGATCCCACAAAAGTTACGTTGGACTCCCCCATCATGGGCTACGTCTCTCGCTGCAGCAGGAATAGCAGCCATCCATAACCGACGTGCAGCCGGCATGCGCTCCCCGCCCGATCTCCTCTATCACTATAACGAACGCCCACAAAGTCCTACAGCCCTTGCTTTTCCCCAGCCCTCCACCAGCAGCACCGTTCCCATACTCACGCACCCAACCCCCGCACAACCTTCCTCTCTTCGTCATCCTCCGCTCCATCACTACCATCGGTATTTGATCTCCCTCTTCCTCTGCCCCTGCCTGCCGTATTTTCGCCCCCGCAACGCTCTGCGCATCCATCATCCGCATCCACACCCTTCCCTCCCACGCCATATGAACATCTCCCCAACACGACCGCCTCTGCCTCTACCTTTGCATCAGGACACAAGCCCAACCAAGCCTCTAGCTCCACTATCGGCGGCAGCTCGTACGTCTCTCCTCTTTGCTACAATTTCAACTTTTATTCTCCCCTTGTCCTTACTAACTGATCAACGATCCCAGATCCAACCACCGCGCAACCCAAACCGCCAACACGACCTTTGCAAACATGAGCACCTCCGCCGCATACGCCGCCAACCCCCGTCGCATTCCTACGCCAATGCCAACACGAATCCGTCGTACGCCAGAATTTCGTACTCAACCTCGCGTTCATTCTCCACATCCTCATTATCGTACGACGAAAATCATACGGCGTACTCTGTCGCCTCCTCGCGCACCTCAGAAACGGACTATGGCTTGTACTATAGGCGTATGGCGCTCTCGCAGATATCCGGAGATTCCACAGGAGTAGGATGGGACTGAACTGGAGTTCGGGCGTTCTCTCAAGCGGTGATGAATCGCTAAACAGAATCATAGGTGCTGGATGAAGCAGGCTTCAGAATTACAGGTGACTCGAGTGTCAACAGAACGTGCAAGTGCATCAGTATGTGGACCCATGAGACCTATCGAATTAAAGACAATGCCAACATTAAGTTCGCGAATTGAACCAACAATGTTCATTGGTATCTCTAGTACCACCCTCAATACTCTTCGAAGAAACGTCCCATGGCAAATGGTTGCTGGGGAAGCAATGAGATAAGATTTCATGCTCATGTCTCTTCGAGCGTCTAATGTTAGTTGATTCTGATTCTGTCACTATTAACCACGCCCGAATCAGCGCCGTCTGCCAAGGGGTTTTTCGTCCAAGTTTCAACGTGCACACCTTTCAGGCCGTCGTAATTCCAATTATAACTTTTCTCTCCTTCAGATGTCTCACGACACAGATAGTACATACCTGTAATATTAAGTACCCAGTCTCCTCGTTGGCAGAACGAATGCTAAACATATCGAACAAGCGGATCACGACTATCCGGTCTTCCTGAAGATGAATTTCGTCTTTATTATCATGTTTAATATCCTGGGATTTATTTCCCCACTAACCAATCACTTACGGCGTTCTCATGCAGAGACGGTGGCATTTGTCGCACTTGGCTCAGATTGATATATATCAGCGTGAACATGACACAGAAGCCAATATTGAACATACTTATACCCGTCCATCAGTCTAAATTACAAGATTGACATTACTTGTATCCGCGCTTTCGCTAGCAACCATGTCTCCCCACATATAACGTGAACTCACCCACACTTCACTTATATCGTGGTCTGTCTAGGAGAGACTGTCTCCCCAGACTTTGACAATCTACCTCAGTCCGAGCAATTTCACCTCTGAGCCTCGAGATGAGCACGAGATGTTGCTTGAAGAAGCATACAAGTCGACTCTTTCGGTCCCTGCGACGAATGAAAGAGGTAACGGAAGGGAGGGTAAGTTATCGGCAATTTGTTCAGCCTTGAAGTTGTCCATTCACCAATTATAACAGATAGTATAGGTGCCGCTGCCATCTCATTCGAAGATTCACGCTGGGCGTGGTTCCAGAACCCTTATGAAGCGAACGCCGACAAGCTGCCCAAGCTACGGTGAAGGGCCTGCAATGTCTTATCCAGCTCCACCCTTTTGTCGGAGGTACGCGTGTGTCCACTGAACCTATCTATAGTACTCACCGTGCGAAGTTGCCGCTAAGGCCTTTAACGTATTCATCGCCATGGATGTGGCGCAAAGAGAAAACGAACGAAAAGCCCTCACCGTAAAGTTTCAAATGCGAGACCTCATGTCGGTTTTCTTTGAGTCGGTACTCAAGTGTAATCGAGTGGAATCACTACTAATACCAGATCATAGCTAAAGAAGTTGAGGCCTGTTCATCAGACTGTGATGCATATGTGAAAAAGGCCTTTTGGGTGGGTCTGACTGACTCGATTAACTCACACGTCATACCCATAGCCAGGACTATCAAAGCCACTGCTTATGGGCTGCGATTAGCCGAGTGTGATACTCGATTCAAAGAATATAAGAGAAAGGTCGAGCTTGCATTTGCCGTGCATTTGCCGTACATACGTCCTTAGGAGTCGATGTTGCCAACGACAAACTGTATGTAGGGGATTATCGTCTTTGGTCCATCTTCAAGAGACCATGGCTCTTCTCCGCAGGTTAGATACTGCCCGCGAGAAGGACTTACAAAAATTTATCGAACAGCACGGTGGAGTGAAACATTGTCTTCGTGACGATGAGGTTTTGGATAAACTCAGATTGAAAATCGGTGAATTCTCCTCTCGGATAATTTCACTCGCAACAAAGTCATCTGTTGATGACCCTTGGCACACCTTGGACGATGTATCATTGTACTCTGTCGCCTCCTCGCGCACTGCGGAGACTGACTATGGGCTATATTACAGGCGCACGGCACTCTCACAAACGATGTTTGATTCTACAAGAACAGAGACGGACGCGGAGTTTGATGTCCGTTCTAGAACTCCAATAGTAGACAGTAAAGCAGAGATAGACGTGCAGTACCAACAATAATTCATGTAACACTGAGCTCAGCGTAACTCAGTCAATGGCCGTACCACCTCTGTCGAGAAGGTTTCCCGAATTCAGAATGGACAACATTTCCCACTCACTTAAATTACATTCACCACTTGGTATCAATCAGACACCCAAGCTGTCTAGCAGCCTGTCGGTGAGTACAACTGCCAGTCGTTGCCTGTGTTACACCGCCATTCGTCTTATTATAAACGCGTTATAAACTCAGGCTCATTCTGATTAAATGACTGTTTCTCTTTCTCAGCACCTCCACCAGTCACTGGATTGCACCTCTTCAACACCAGCGTCATTCTTTTCCAAATTTTAAGACTCTGGTTCTCACCGATCTTTGTGCAAATCCGCAACATTTGCATAACCAAGTTGAACCTCTTTCGAGCGTATAATAGACATCAAATCCCAAACAACGCACGAGTAATCGTGCGCCAATTAAACACGATCTAGAGGAGATTCGAGTCACGTGAGTTTGACTGGATTATATTATATACGAGCCTTGTTGACGCTTTCTAATCTCAACTTTTCTCCCAAATAATGGTTTATTTAAGGATCATGAATCTGAAAGAAGAAAAAAACCCTGATTTCCAAACAGAACCTAAATGGCCGTTATTACTCAGCTTCTTGGCAAATAATTCAGAATTTATTCATTTCCTTTACTCAAGAGCCGAATTTTACAATGCCTATGATCACATAGAAGTCGTGGAATATCTTAATTCAATGGGCCAACTCGAAGAGAGAAGTATCAAGAACTTCCAAATGTTTTCCCAGATTTATTCTTATGCCACGCCCGTAGGTATGTGTATCAATATCTTGTTACATCGATTTCGTCGTGAATCACCCTGTTTCTAGTCCAGGACCATGCTACGCAAGTAGAAAATGAGAATGAAAAGGCATTTTTCAAGTTACTCCTCGAAAGTGCTGCTATAATAAAAATCTGCAAGGTGTTAGTACAATTTCTTCATAACTTACTGTGCCAGCCTTATTAATAATATCAGACTGAGCACTTCCGTAGCGCCAGACAAGCGAATGAAGTTAGAATTACCTTTAGTATATCATTTAAGGGACTTGGTGGATGCCTTAACAGAGGACGTCAGGAAATTTCTAGTGGATGTAAAAGAATATCACAGCAAGCGCTCAACATGTACGTGTCATCGAGGAATCACTTTGGTACATCTCATCCTTACTCTCCATTCTAGACAGATTTTCCAAAGCGTATAGCTACAGGGAACAAGTTTCTCTGTGGATCTTTAAGTTCGAGAGCCACCGAAAAATATTTCAAACTGCCCTTGCGCTATATCTGTCACTGGGAACTGCTTGCGTTGACATCGACGAACGCCTCGCTTTTGCCTTCAAGCTCTTCCCCCAGTTAAAGCATGCTGAGGAGAGATCCCACATAGCTGGCAGTCTCAATGAAATATTTTTGCAGAAATTTTCCACAGTGGAAGGCGACAGCGCATCAACTCGATCCTCATACACCACTGCACGAGATACCTTGCGTTCGTTCTCTACATCCTCGTTATCGCACGACCAAAATCGTACGGTGTACTCCGTCGCCTCCTCGCGCTCTTCAGAGACGGACTATGGCTTGTACTATAGGCGTATGGCGCTCTCGCAGATGTTCGGAGATTCCACAGGAGTATGGATGGGACTGAACTCGAGTTCAGGGGTTCTCTCAGGCGGTGATGAATTGCTAAGCAGAACCACGGATGCTGGATGGTGACTCGAGAGTCAACAGGTTGCGCAAGTGTATCAGTATGTGGACTTATGAGACCAAGCTAATTAAAGATAATGCCAAAATCGATTTCACAAACCCAACCAATTGTATTTCTAGTAGCACCCTAATACCCGTCGAAGAAGTGTCCCATGTCTAATGGTTGCCGTGAAAGCAATGAGATATAAGATCCTTCCGGACAGCTCTAGTCAACCCTGGGCCAGGTAGCCTACGTGTAGCAGCGTTTCCTCTACGTTCCTGCTTACTTAGAGAAATTGACCCAACACTATGTCGAAACTGCGGGGAATGGAAAGAATAATACCCAGATTCGTACTATTCGTGCATGGAGAGATTTAGCATCAACCCGGAAAGATATTTGGACACAATAGCCTGTTTTAAATCGAACTGCAGTGAATGAGTTAAGTTTTGCACACGCACGTCTGAAAATTCCAAGACTGGACTTCCCTTGTCGGTGATCAGGATGGTAACTCTCCGGACCTTCACCCCGATAGCGGAAGCGGACAACGTGACCTATTTGCCTGCAGGCAAACGCGTGTACCAGGACATCATATCAGATCATACCTCATCTGTGGTGAAATCCTAGAGAAATGTTAGCCTCGAGGATCATATCTAGATATTCGACCGGGAATCCTACCTGTAGTACCGGGGGCAAATGACCAGACCTCAAGAGCTAAACATCATCGGGTGGACGCAACCAGTCATTAGATTCCTGCGAAAAACCCATGGGACGCCAGGTGATACTATCGCAAGCACAAGGAAGAAGAGCCTTGGATATATATTACCGTTGGGATCGTCGATGCTTCGGGTCGACCAAAAGGTTGATTCGCATCCCAACAGACTCAATTTGGAGTAGTCTCAAGATAATTATACCAGAGAACATATCTGTTTGGAACGGTCAGAGCGCTAGGTCAGAGCCTATAACAACTCAAGCGCATACGGAGAAACTGATAAGTCATGGATCGAATAGCTTCATATTGTGCAAGGTGCATCCATGCCCACGGTGAACAGGATAAATACCTGGGGACCGGGGGTATGGTTTGCGATGAAGTCGTATCTGACGGATCCAGTACGTTATCGATGAACAAAATAATTAATACGAGAGGATGCTACAGATTCGCACTCTCTAGCATGCATTAAACAAAGGCTGAATTCAAGACCCAGGTTGACCCTTTGGGTCATGTTACCAATCCCAATGAACCAAGTCGGCGTCGACTACTTCGACGACGCTACCAAACATGTAGACCGGAGTTATCGGAGCTAAATAATTGGGCTGCCAGAGTATAGTACTCAAAAGGAATGAATATGCATGAGTATGTAGGTGATTGATGGGTCGGTCGAACTCTGGCAGCTCGCCCTCTAGGGTAGCGGTTCATAGCGGGTGCAGGTTGTATACATAGGAATTTGAATGTGCTGCAACTTGGGGGAACTTGAACGATCAATTGAAGATTCGCGAATGTAGATATCAATACAAATCCAGCGGGCACAAGGAATATAACCTCTTGAAAGCTGCAAGCATATCGGCAAATGACCTCATGTCAATGCAGTGCATCAACGCGCTCGAGGGTCAGTGATCGTAAGCGTCATAGAAAACAGGATGTACGTGGCTCATTAATGACCATGAAGGAGTCGACGACTGCGCTTCCTACGCCACTCAAATCATGATCGCACTGGGACCCCCATTATGCATGGCACATCCGCAATAACCGGGATCAGGAACCTAGAGGTCGCCGGAGGAGTGTACACTACGTCGCTCTTCTGGCATAGAATTAATGGAAGGCCAAGCAAGTTCAACAGATACGCGGAGTCAAGAGCTGAATCCCAGAGAGATCGTATCCTCATAGCGTCACTGAGGGGTTGTCGGAACGAGATATAAATTGTCTGCATAGCTTCAACCGCGGTATTTTAGCCGTTCTTCGTAATCAAAGCGGGATTTTGGCCAAGAACCGTGAAGTAGTAGCCGCAATGGATGCACATTGAGCTCACGTACATGACATACAGAGGAAGTGCGTCCCTATATGACGATCGAGAACATCAAGAACGTCACCCACACTCTCGTGAAGAGCATCGAAGGGGCCGAAAGCCCTGAGAAGAGAGAGAACACAACTGGTATAGCCAGGAGTGTAATATAGCGGTGCTGCCGCGAAGCGCGAAATTCTCGCATCGACACCCCTCGGTATCAACGGCGAACGTAGCATCTCAGATCCAAGTCACGATCCCCAGCCATTGAGAAATTGGACGCTCCTTAAAGATGGAAGACGACCGCCACTGCCTGGTGGGATGCCTTTGCGAAGGTCATCACAATGATCACAATGATTACATCGGTCACTCAGCTAGGTAGCATGAAATGCTCGATCAAGAACCTTAATCAAAGCGATTCAAAGGTCTTGAGTGCGATGTAATACAGTGACCCTCGTGCGTCCTGATGGATGTTCTTTACCAAGAATGATCCAGGAATGCAAATGCGAGCCATCGATCCATTGATTTTGTACCCCGAAGATAAACCAGCCAAGGCGCATTGGTCACTGTGACCCACAATAAAAAACGAGGGTATGTTTTGAAGCTTTATCTTCGGCCTTTCAGAGCTGATTAAAAACTGATCTTCCTCCTTCCTCATATTGCTTTATGGGGTAGACACCTTTCTTGGACCTTCGGAAGCGTTTTCCACGAGGCAAATGAGTGGCAACGCGCGGATTTCGACAGATGGATTCCTTGAGGTATCGTCTGGTATCGTGTGCTACATTAGTAGCGTTTAGATTCCAGACAAAGTCAGGTGCCCGGACGTAGACATGAGCTAGGCAGCACTAGGCAGCAGTACTGACAGTGGTCTGACTATCTTATCGTGCTCTAGACCAGTCATTGCAGTAAATTTTGGTAGTTCATCTAGACGATTCTGGGGATAGATACGTGCTTGGTTAGTAAGGTCAAATGGGCAATTACTCATTCCATGCGTACATAGACATGGGCGCTGAGCTGGTAATGGATTACGGTTTCAGAAGGCCGAAGAAAGAGGCTTATGATGGTAGTTCGACGTAAGTAAAGCAAGACATACCGAGAACGTGAGCTATATAAGGAGAGCCGATAACCTGGACGCCGTCCTCGAACAGCTGACTGTAAATTTTTTCTGGTTGAGTACACGCCAATTGGTGGGGACAAAAGGCAGAGGGCAATTCCTCTTTGGGGCATGGAATAAAGCCATACGATGCATTAGTCTGACAAAAGTACGTAGACAGACGAACGATTACTCACGACGTTATTCATAGCGTGTGCTGACGAAACCGTTGACGCGCCCCCGCTCCTCCATTACGCACTTGTTGACGAACATATTTTACCGTTACCATGCAACGTCAAGCGGGTACGCATCGAGCGCAAGCGGATGGCGTCCTGTGACCGCATTTATCAAAGCATTTGGGAATGCCGCTGATGCTCAACAACTTCAAGTTCACAAGTCCTTGCTTCTGGTAGACGTATTATAAATAGTTAAAGTAAAGTGGAGCAATGGCTTCATCGTGAGTCGGATCCCGCTAGATTGATAGGATTTGCTGTTTCATAAAACCATAGTAAATCCTGCGCTAGCAAATAGAAGTGAGGTTCACGTACTCTTTTAGCGTCCAGTAAAATGCGAGGTCTACATCGAGGGGTCGTAGAAAAGATTTGAAACCTTGAAGCTCCTGACAATCGGACAGCTCAGAAAAACTGTGAGCCGATTATATGCTAGTCTGATTAGAGCCTATATAGTGATATCAAAAATTTCCGATAAGCAAATGGCAAAGTCATAGCTTAACAGCTCTTGATACAAGGTAAGGTGAGATTCAGGTTTGGTTCAAATCTGGTGAAAAGGACGCGTTCTTTGTGTGTATTTGGCAATACCTTCCGATTGGCGGCATATTCGGCGGCTCATATTAAGCACGGATTTTGTGATTTGTGTAAGCCGGAATCAAATCGCATTTCCTGAGTCCTCGAGGAGAAGCGGGAATTCCGAAGCTCATGTAGATGAGGACTGATAGTCATATATTACTTACCTTGATTTCTGAATGTTCTCCGATGAGCAAGATAACATGATTCTTGACTTTGACTTCGAAGTGAATGCGTATGCGACGGAGGTGTTTTGGCCCGGGGACCGGATTCAACGCGGTGGGATGGTAATCAGACTTGACTGAAAGCGCTTAGAGCACGAGAGATTGGAGGTGAGTCGTGACTTGGCCGAAATCCGAACTTGATAGGCCGGTGTCTCGCGATTCAATTTACGAAAATATCGGGTAGTTTACATAGGAAATTCGAGGCACATGGGAATCCGTACTTCAAGGGGTTCGTGTGCTGCCAGCGGCAACACTCAGGGATGCTGAGGCGATCATGATCGTGAACATCGCTCTTTGCGTTCTAATCCATGTTCACACATCTGGCTCTTGGGGTGGCTAGTACATACATAGCGCGCATATTTTCATACAAGAATGCGAGATGCCGTTTAAATTTGAAGGTCTGAACGTTCCGCTGGCTGTGCCGGTCAGTATTGGTAATGATGTGGTGCATGCTGAGGAAGGGAAGCAAGTGATATGGAATAGTGGAATCCCGAGTACCCGGTCCGCGGAAAGTTCGAGGTAGGATGATCTCTTCGACTTCCATCCACACGCACGCTAAAAACATAACACAAGGTCTCACAAGGGTCAAATTCCAGTTAAATGTGGATGAATCATAAATGTAATCATCCCTTGGACAGTGAATGTCGACGGATGTGTAAATGACAAGATGATCCTTCCGGAGAACCTTAAGCCATGTAGTACGAAAGAAATCAATGGACACAGGTTCTAACTTCATGAGTGAGATAAGGTAAGACTTATGTTATCTGCGGGTATTAATCTTGTCTTCTGAGGTTGGAGTAAAAGAAGTCGCTGAATGTGCCTTTGAATTGGTCGTACCAATTCACTTCGGGCTATTCCTGAGCGATTCAATTTTCTGGGGACCAACTGTGCTTTCGAACACTCGAAGTCCGGAGTGGGACGGGGCGGGTTATAATCATATAGGCGTGCCCAAGCTTCCACGGCCACGGTAGATATAATCTGGATTGTCCTTCGTATGTAAAGATGTCAATCATCCTTAAGTATACTTGTACCTGGCCTTCGATTCCACCATGAGGTTTATGCTATGATATAAATACGCAGACATGGGAATAGGGTGTAGGTCATGCCCCGCAGCACACCCACTGGGCATCACAGATACGTTGGTATCGCTTTAAATCGTTATCAAACTCTATTCTGCACGGGGTCAGCATGAGGTTTATGCTTGCTTTGTGTGTCTACAGAGTCCCATCTACATATGGGTTTAATCGAGTTAGGGCGTATTAGTGCGCCACAGTCGTCTCGCCTGGGAAATGGCTCTCCTGAATGCTCATCTGGTGGAACTTTTCCTTGAAGTCAACCTCATGTACTTGAGTACACACAGTATAGATGCGGACCGCAATGAACAAGTTAGCATCTAGTCGGCATATGTGCAGAAACCTATGACAGTGTGAAATGGGATAAACAATGAGTCGAGGACTTCAAGTCCAATGGTAGTCCGGTCGCGTATCGCGGCAATTGCACAGCCGGAACGATTTCTAAACGTTACATGAAGTCGCTGCTCACTATCCTGCTATTTCCTCCTCATCTCCTCCCTCATTCATCTCAGTGTCAGCTCGGTGGAAATGCTTAGGTCTTTGAGTCAGAAGGTCGGACTTTGTCAATAGTCAGTGAAAGCTTACTGAGCTTGCTCGCAAATGCTTGAACTGGCAGACGTCATGAACGAGATTACACCGTGCTGTAATCTACGAATATTTCTCATCCGTAGGCCTTATGCAAACCCCTGAGTTATACCACACACTCTGCGTATTAAGCGTAGATTATCTGCAGAGTTCGCCCTGTCAAAATGCTAGTCTCGGTGTACATGCCAGTTGATCCTCGAATTCTTGAATCTACGAAGCTACGATCTATGAATATTTGTAGTATAATGCCCTTGGGTATCCATAATAAGATTCATACTAAACGTACCAGACCGTCGACAGTCGTATCCAATGCATATAGCCCAGCCCTGCTTCCGACTTGGGAGATTACACTAAAGCGCGGGTGGTCGCTACATATACTCCAACTATTTCATTCGGACGCGTTTAGTAGACTCTTCATGGCGCTACATAGAAAATATCAAATAAAATGCGGGTGAAGGTCACAGAAGCTTTCTGTGTGAGGAAGATGTGGATGCGGCGTATGAGAGCATGTGCGAAGCCCATATAACAACTATGGCAGCGGACTGGGAGATCAAAGACAACAGGGCATAAAGTGGCATTGATCAAAGAGTGCCCAGCACCGGGGTCGCGGGCGCTAAATTAGGTGGTGGTATTGCCACTCCTGACTGTTGAGCCACATATAGAAAGGGTGAGGCTTTGTAGCTACTAGTTGGTCTGGTTATAAATGAGCTACTAGCTTGATGTTCAGGGAATGGCAGACATCTTGAACGACTACTCTGGATTTCATTCGTAAGCATGCGAGTCTCCAAGTTATACTGCGGACCCTGGGTACGTATCGTAATTCATGAGTTCTCTGCAGAGGTTTCGATGTGCAAGTCGATCCCAAGTCGAATCCAAGACGCCACGGGCTATTTTTAGAACATCACCCTTTGGCACCCATAAACTATCGCACTTGCATGTCGTGTAACACAACCCTGAGTTTTTGCGACGGATTCAGAAAGACTGCACCAACGCGCCGGCGGTCGCTATATTTTATTCCATTCGAGGCGTCTGAATTCTAGTTGGCGGTACATGGGCACAGACAACACAGACAGGCTACAGAGGGTAGAGACGGGTCTTTGACATGCAACATGGATGTTCAATCATTTCTCCCTTCCTCTTTCCCTTCTGAGGGTGGTAGAGAGAAAACAGGAGACAACTGTCCGCAGTCTCATGTAAGTGTGTGCAGTACTGTATGTGCATATTTGCCGTGATGTTCATGACGGCGCGTCGGCGCCAGTTGTGGGTAATAAACACATGGGGTTCCATCATGATCACCGTCACCGTCACCGTCACCGCCGCCGTTGCGTCGTCGTCACCCGTTTCCATGCAGGGCCGCGGTATTGACCCATGGGCAATGGGCATTGGGCATGACAGAGATTTTTTTTTTTAGTTCGGCTTTGATTTTTTACTAAGCTGCTTTCATGCATCATATCTTTTTCGGGTTTTATGTAGACATTTTTTGATTTGTTTACACACTTGGTTACTCACTTCTGACTCTACCACCACCACCACTACCGTCGCTTCAGCACGAGCACCAGTACCAAACAACCCACTGAGCACCAAATTCTGCTCAGGTGGATCGAATTTTGTTTTGGACTAAGAAGCACGTCCGCCAGTTGCAATTTAGTTGCAATTGCAGGGTTGTTATAATCGGCACTTGGACTGTAACTACCGTACTACGACTCGTATCGGCGGTTGAAACATACGCATAAAGCTTGGATTCCAACTTCAGCCTTCGATTCAAAACATACGGTTCGTAGCCTAGAACTCCCGCCAGCTTTCAAGTTTTGACTCAATTTCGACTTTCAAAAGATATACTAAGGTGCTGAGAACCGACCAATCACAGCGCATACATCCAAGGGAGAAATTTGAGGGTTAGGGTTGAAAAGATACTCCTTACGTTTTCGCCACATCTTACCCGGCTTTTTTCCTTGGACCACGTTCGCCAATCGCATCACCCACATTTCATTATCATAAGCCTATCCACACCAATACGCGTACGCGCCCTCCACGTTTTACCCCTATTTTCGCCGCGTATTTCGCGTACTTTGTCGTTGAAGTCTGGAGACCGCGGCTCCGCCTTATTAGGAGTCGGACTCGGAGCGCAACCCTCAACCCACAGTCGGCGGTACGCTCGAGCCTCCAGTGAGCACTGGGCGCAGGATATTTCATAAATACTCCGGCGAAGACTTTTTCTCCTCCTTTTCCCACCTTCCCGCCAATCCCCCGCCCCCGCCCCTCGCGCCATTCCAGTTCGCGTGTAGGACGATTCAGTTTACAACCGAGGACTCGAATCGAAGCCTGCATATCGCCAACGTTGATCGCCTGCGAGCGTGCCTCCACGTGCATACAAGAGCTTTCAAGAAGAAGGCGCGCATACAGCATACATACTCATACATACATACATAAGCAACACGTACATAACAGCGCATATACACAAATACGCGCAGGCCACGCTTCTACTCGCACACGCACCTTCAGACACACCGTCGCACGCGCATACACGCGCATATACTCTCATCCACGTCACGTCTCCCGTGGTCCGGACGCGTTTACTATCAAAGCATTCGCACACTTCGCACCGACGTACCCGTTCAGCTTTACCGTATCATACCGTTCCGTTCCCAGCCTTCAAGTTCAGGCTCAACCGGGCTCAACCTCGAGGTTCATTAGGAATACATAATCACATCAGCATCGTCATCGTCATCAACCTCATCGTAATCCTCGCGACTCACGAGGACAAGGATAGACAAGGGAACTTGGAATCTAGAAAAGCCAGTCATTTCGCCGACGATTCATCCATTCACTGTGAAACCAGAAACTTGCCAGAAACCGAAACCAGATCATCGATAGGAAATCTGCGCCATAACGCACCGGACGCCCCTAGCCTCGTGTTTACAGCGTGTTTTCTTTCCTCGCGCTGCGCCGCGGTTAGACTTTAGAGGAAATTCGAAGCGATCGGTGCCAGTCGCGTTGAAGGGATTGCGCGCGTCAAACATTGCGAGTAAGTAAGCCACCCACTTTCTTCCCGCGAGTCCGGCGGTCGAGGGTCGACCCTGGCAACGGCAACGCCGTCCACTAGTGCTTGCTTGCCATTGCTGACAGACACCCCTGCAGCTGCCACTCGCCACGCCACACCACGCCACACCACGCCGCGTACTGTTCCGCTTAGCCTCCCCGTTTCCGTTCCCGTGGGCATTGGATCCGATAAATCGTTTAACGTACGTTTTTTATCTGTCTATGTGGGAATCTGAATGACTGATTGGACGTTTATAAACATAGGGGACAACCGGCAAGTTGAGATTATTGGTCCTGACTCTTTGGACAGATTGCATACATAATTTTGGGGAGCGTTATTGCATTACACATACATACCAGCTTACTGGAACGGACTGCTGCCGGTGAGTGCTCTACTTATGTGGTTTTCCTTTCTTTGACCATGATACGATTGCTTGCTAATGGAATGCTGTAATTAACCAGACTCGGACGCTTTTCACTCGCATCAGCATCAAATTGAAACCCTGGGATTCCATCATTTTGGTGTTGTTTGCTCGTGGGTTCCTTCAAGAATCCTGATTCCAAGATTTTGGGGTGTTTGCAGAGTTGCTGGTCATAAGACCCGCTTTAGAGGGGACCCTTGGCCTTTCCCCAGACTCCGTCCAATTCGAATCTTCGATCCAAACGTCTCGTATAATTTCGCTCCTTCGAGTATAGAGGGAGATTGCGATCGCGGTTCGCGTGAAATCTTTATTTCCGTCCTTTCCTTTCTTTGCTTTTTTCTCTTTTTATTTCTATTTGTAAAAATTACATTATGTACGAGGAGGCAGGTACAAGCGATGTGAATTGGGCACCGCTACCGATACCGGTTTCTGCTGCTGTTCGAGGTTCGTCGCTTTTCTTTCTCTCTCTCTCTTTCGCATTCTTTCCATATTCATTGCGATTGCTTTTGTCCCGCAGCGTTAGCGAGATTGAACTCCATACCGTCACAGACGCCATCATCATCATCAGCGTCATCATCGACGCCACCCACACCGACGCCGTCCACGAGCAAGGCATTCGCGAAGCAGCGACATCGGCACACGCACAGTCTCGGCCTGCTCACACCCACAGCATCCTCCTCCTCCTTGCTCTCGGGATCAGGACCGCCGTCCTCCAGCTCCCTTTCACGAGCACAGTCTTTGTCTTCGTCTTCGACGTCATTGTTTGAGCTCTCGCCTTCGACATCACATCCACATCCACATTCACATTCGCCGGCACATTGTCGATCGCCATATAACCCACACCCATACCGCGCGCAACACACGCCCCTGCGCAGCAGCACCCACCCCAGCCCCAGCTCCGGACACAGTCGGAGTAATAGCCAGAGCCAGAGCCATAGACCCTCGACGTCAGCGTCCCCGGCACCCTCGCCACGCTCCAGCCCCCTGTTCCAGAGGCTACTTCAGCCGTTTATCCGCGCGCCTGCGGTTGCGTCTGTACTCCCAACGACGACTGCTACCGCTACCGCTACAGCTACTGGCGACGACTTCTTCGACAACACTAGTAATAGCAATAGCAATAACCACCACCACCACAACGAAAACAATATGGCGGCACTGCACTACTACCAGCCTACGCCGCCGCATCTGTACCAGGGCCCTGCACAGCAGGCCCAAGCTCAACAGTCTTCCTCTTCCTCCGGTTCAATACCCCCACATCAACGCCGACAAGCCCCCGAGCCGTTCAGAGCGCCTGCTGAGGGACGCACTCATGCGGGACGGCCTCGAGCGGAATTCCCCATCGGGGGCTAGTAATGCGACGTCGACCCCGCCGTCGTCGTCCTCGTCGTCTAGACCAGAACACAAGAGGCGGCACTCGCACGTCCCCACGTCGTCCGCGTCGACCTTAGGGAGCTCGCCGCTGTCGGTCTCTAGAGCAGAGCCGAGCGGCCTAGATGGAGGAGTGGGAGGAGGAGAGACGCAGAGAGAAGACGCGGGTGCAGAGAGAGAGGAGGCGGGAGCAGTACACGGGCTCGTTCCTGTTCCGCACTGCGATGAGCAGTACGAGTGCGGGGCGGGTGTCGCTGTCGCCTGAGCCCGACCACGAGCATGAGCATGAGCATGAGGGCGGCTCGGATTTGAGTGCGAGTATGAGTATGGGCGGGAGTGGCAGTGGCAGTGGGAGCGGGAGCGGGGGCGAACGGGGAGAGCGAGTGGGACGGGGACGACGGGCGGGCGATCGTATTATGGCGGCGACGTGGAGGGCAGCAGTGCGCATGCGCATGCGCGGAGCGCGTCGCTCTCGCCGTCGCCTGTGCGGAGGCGTGCGGGGTTCGCGAGTGCGGCGGAGCAGCAGCAGGCACAGGCGCGCTGGCAGATGCAGCTGCAGCTGCTCGACCAACAACAGCAGCAGCAGCGGTCGTCTGAGCCGAGGTCGCCGACTCACCTGCCCCAATCTCCCCCGCCCAGTCAAAGTCACCCCGGATGTCGCAATCTCCATACTCCCCTCGTTCCCCCGCATTCGAGGCGCCCGCAGTCCCAGCCGCCCCGCGATAGTGTTGGGAGCGTGAGAGGCTCGCCGATGCCGATGACGCCGCACGAGCAGGTGCTCCGCGCGCGCTTGGAGCGGGTGCTGGAGGTCGGCCGGGTCGTGCAGGAGCGCGAGCAGGCACAGGCGCGGGCGCGGTCCCAGTCTGGTGTGCGGGGACAGGAGCGGGCCCATGCGAGCGGAAGCGGAAGCGGGGATGGGATGTCGAACTCGAACTCGAACTCGAGCATAAGGAGCGGGAGTAGGAGCGGGAGTGGAGATGGTGCTGAGGATGCGGATGCGAGAAGGGGCAGGAGTGGAGGCAGTGGCAGGGCGAGGGGCGGTAGGGGCTCGGAGAGCAGGGATAATGAAGTGCGGGATGAGCAGGGCGGGTGGCCGTGGAGGGAGAAAGGGCGCGGGTCTGGTGGCGCGGAGGATGCAATGGTCGAGGAGCAGGTGTTTGGCGATGCAGAGGTATGTGTCTTTTTTTTTCTTTTTTTTGGTTTTGGTTTTGGATGGATTTCTTCTTTTTTTGTCTCTGGTGGTATCTTCGTAACGGAGAGTCGGCCATTTTGCCACTAATTGGCCGCACCTCAGTTAGTGATTTATGACGAAGCATTTTTTCAACCTTCGTCACACTCTGCGGAAATGTCTTAGCACAGACTCCTACACTCCTGTTTGAGAATTGTGTGGGGCAGCTCATTTCTTCATTTCTTTTTCTTCCTTTTTTCTTTTTATAAACAGAACCGTTTCAGTTTTATCCACTTGTTTCATTAATTCATGAACTAACGATGGCTTTTCATTCGAAACGTTATTATAGATGACAGCCAGTCCAATGTCGCTGTCCATCGCATCCCTTCCAAAACCCACCGCCGGTTCCAGTCAAAATCTGAGTCTCAACCAAGAACCCTCCCAGCAACAGTACGGTTCCCCCACCCCTACTTTCAGCCCTCGCCGCCCAGAACGTCAACCCACTACGCCTTCTTCCCGTACGCCCATGACGCCATCGCATGCACCCGCCACTCCTTCCCGCCCCGGTGCTGGATTTACGCCGGCACACGGCAGGACGCGCTCGAAAACAGGGCCCCCGAATCGTCAGTGCCCAATTCGCCTAGTCCGAGGCGGAACACGACGCTTATGACGCCGAGTCGGGGTGGGTCTTCTGCATCGAAGATCCCTGTGAGAATGGATAGTCTGAAGCTAAATGGGGGCGAAAGCAAAGGCAAAAATGCGCAGCTGGAAAAGGGAAAGCAAAAGCAAAACACAGAGGAAGGGTGCGAGGAAGATGGCGAAGAAGGCGAACTGAGACTGCTCACTCCGCCGCCTACACCGCCGTTCACGGCGCGCGCGTTCCCGGCCTCGCATGCGCTGTCGTTGGCTGGGCAGATGCCCGCTGTCTCGGTGTTGGGCGAGTATTGTCCGAGTCCGTACAAGTCGAGCTATTCTGCTGGTGTCCAGCAGCAGCCTCAGACGCCGAGCAAACCATCAGGGTTGGGCAAGGGGCTTACTGGAGGAGAGGGACCAAGGAGGCCCGCGAATCCGCCTGTATCTGCTCTGGACCTACCGTCTGAATTCGCTGGTGCTGGTGTGAAGGCAGGAAGGTCCTTCCCAGCATCGTCGTCGTCGGCTTCAAGTATATCAGATGGATCTGAGCCGCACTCTGCTGGCGATGCTGCTGCCTTTGATCCCAGTGGGCTGGACGGCCCGTCCTTATCTCCCGCCATCAACCGGCTGCAATACCTCCAGAAGACACACCAACAGCTTTCAGAGGCTCTGACCACGAGGATGTCGCCATCGACGAGACCCGCGTTCAACGCGCGCAAAGCCTCCGAACGGTGTCGTGCCATCGAAGGGTACGTGAGCTTCGCGAGTATAGAGGGTTTGGGGAGCCGCCTGGTGCGGCATTCGGTGATGACAGCGAGGGGGGGCGCGGGTGCCGGTGCCGGGGGTGCTGGTGGGAGTGGTGCCGGGAACGGAGGGGTGTGTTAGGTGCCGCATGGGGCGGATGGAGGCGGCTGCTGGGTGTTGCTGGCCCCCAGGGTGCAGGCGCAGGCGCAAGAAGGTGTCGTGCTGTGAGATTATCGCTATGCTTTGAATTCGTTCTTTTTCTTTTTTTTCTCGCTCTGTATTGATGCTTGCTGTATTTGTGACCTTCGGAATATGCTTTCCCTTCTCCCTTCATTCCATTCTCTCTCATTCTGCTGGTCGACGATTCTATGCTTACTTTTGTACCCTACTCATACGTACTTTTTACCTTGCTTTCTTAAATGTTTGGGTTGTAGATGCTTTTCCCTGTTTTTTCCTTCATTTTCCCTCTGGTTTATCAAAAGGTGTACCATACTATGAACGTTTTTCTGTTTGGGATCGTGCTTTATAGTATTGCTATCTAATATTACAACCATTACGTTTATGGCATTCTTTTTAATATCGAACCATATAAAGTATTACTCCCAAAAACTCTAAACCAAACGTATTCAACCCTGAGGAGAGCCGCGATCGTTTGTGCGTTGGGGTAATGATGTAAAATTAACCTAATTTCCTCCACAGTTGCGGGGCATTGAAAGAAGTGCAAAACCCCTAGGAACGTGTTTGTGAAACGTTTTCTACCCGAAAGAGGCAGTCAGTCGCGCTTATGTGCCCTAAATGGGACGGTTGTATCATACCTGGGCCTGAAAGTTGAACACGCGTTTTGAAAGTTCAAGTCTTGCGACGCCGGCATCGCTCGCATTAGAGGTTTTCCTCAACCACCTTTGCAAATATTATGATACTTTAACCTATTTTTCTCTCGTGTTGTCGTGTCTTTCAAATTTATCAAGTTCTGTACGTACATGAACTACTGCCAGGCCGAGCCTCGGTTCCAGAAAATCGAACTCTGCCTATGCATGCATGCCCTGCGCCTCATGGGCTCGGACGAGCATGATCCTTCGGAGACGGAGTCTCGAGCCCATGGTCAGGATTGCGCAAAGATTTATTTATGAGTTCGATCCGACTGCTAACAGCTGCGAATTTCTCGGGTGCTATGTATCCTCCTCGTTTCCCCCAAAGTTTTGATGGAAGTAACGTGCCCTGAGTAAATAGGACAGGAAAAGCGGTCTGTGATGGGAGGCTATTACTAGTGTAGATGTCAAGGCAGACCACTGGGTCCGTCCGGAAGGATCTTAAATACCATGCATTTCGTGATCATGCATCTGGACTCGGTTTAACGGTGTAACATTATTCCATTCACACTGAAATTTTTGTATTTACCGTGGGCTAGTGAGACGAGGACCTAGTGGTCTTCTTACACCTTGATTATTAGCTGCGGAGATGGGTGGCAGCGAAGCCGTCTGCAGAATCATTTGACGCATTAAAGCCTCCATCGAATCGAACCGGCGTTCCACATTGGCTTGCATAATCGCCAGTCGCTCTTCGACGCGGTTCTCCAGCCTGCTCATACGCTCTTCGACCTTAGCGTCGATTGCTGCTAATCCAGCCGTCAATTTCTGCTCCATGCTCATGACGCGCTGCTGGAGAGTAGAAAGAATCTTCTCAGTGCTTGTATGCTTCCCCGCGACAGCGCTATCTTGTACTCTGACCAATGGATGATTGAGCTTGTGTCCCGGTGAAGGACCCTCCGGTGAACTTCTCAACCTTCGGGAGTCGCAGTCAATGCAGATGTACGTATCGCGTGCTATAATAAACCATTTTTGGTATGACATGATACTTCAGAAAAATAAGCGCTTACTGCAAACCACGCAAGCCCAGCAAGGTATTGATACTGGCTTATTGCAACAGGCACAGATCAGTTCCAAGGTTCCTTCTTCAACGTCTTGTTGATGTGAATTTTTGATTCTGGGAGGGTACCAACAGATTCTATTGCGCGGAAGATTCCCTTCACACGGGTGATGACAGTCCGGGCAGATTCAACCACTTTAGCGAAATAGAAGTCGTGTAAAGTCTCTTCAACCTTGACCATATCGTGCGAGGCGTCGTGGGTAAAACCGCGCTTCGTTGGCGTCTTATCGATACATATTGAACAGAGTTCGATGTTGTCCGAGAGATCTTCTGAGATGCAGTGTATGCATAGATTACGGCTTTTGGTTATCCTTCTTTCACACCAATCACAGCCCCACGAGCTGAAGAAGAGTGATATCAATGAAGCAGTTAATCTGAGGTGAAATAACGTACGGGTGCCAAGGGAGCTTCTGGATCTCGAATTGAGACAGAGCATGATAGAAACGGGCTTCCGACGGATTCAGCTCTCGTCGAAGATATTGCAACTCTGCAGTTTCGGTAACATCCAGCGGATTTTGAGGCGTGAGGCCCATGCTGACTATCAACGACCGAGTGGTTAGTTCAACAAATTGTTTTCGTTCCTTGAATCTAGCTTCTAAGAATTGTCGATACCATAGCTTTTCTCTTGCTTGATGAAGAGCAGCGTTGCATGCAAATTCCCATCTGGATCTTGCCGGATCTTCCAAGAATTGGTCGGGAGTGTATCGATACCTAACAAGTGAAGGCGGTGTCCGTCTCAAGAAGATTGGCTTGTAATAAGGCTCGTCCGGGTTGTCTTTTTTCTCTTTTGTCGCTCCAGCTCATCGTTATGGTGTCTTTCCTCATATTATACGCGCCTGATCCTGACTTGGATAGACCAGAGTCATCGTTTATGGCAAAATGGAAGTTGTAGCCTAGATCTGTCTGGCTGACCTGTCCTTCGAACGCGAATGTGGAAGAGAAATCTTCACCCTTTCCCTTCAGCTTCTTATGATCTCGTGTCATTCGGAAGGAAAGACGGAGGATATACGTGATAGATTCATGTCCTTCTGTACGAGAGCAGTGTCCCGTCCACGTGCCTTGGATTGGATGGGCAGTCAGAGAAAGACGATCGGGTTCGAACTCGTAGTAGTTGGTGGAATGGAATGCATCCTGTATGCCGTATTTAAGGATCCTATCAACAGGAATGCTGGCGAGTTTTGACTTTATGATGTCTAATGATAAGGCCTCTTTGCCCAAGGAATCGGTCTCGCCGTCGTTAACCCAGGTACCGAAAGAGTTCTGGATAGGCGCCCGTTTGATGTCTCCATATGAAAGTTGGAACTGTAGTTACGTGAGACAGTGAGGCCTTATTGAGGCTACAAGTACTCACAATTCCAAAGGCAAAATTTCCGAGACGGCCGTGGACATCGAGACTCGTTTGTTTGAACACAGCTATGAGACACGTGACAGTTATTCGATAGCAGCGTAAAATTTTTGAAATTCTCTTTACCTTCTAAGTTTTGAATACGATAGTCGATCAATAACAATATCGACACTATAGACTCGCTGTGGGCAGCCAACTCTTCGGTGTCTATGACATGCTTGCACGCAATCATTATGACTTTCAAGTGGCGTCGCAATAGCAGATAAATAAGCGGGAAGACATACTAAGTAGTAAAGGTAAGCATCTCATATCTACTCCTCATGCGAACGTAGGAAGCTGGCACTCACACGTTCAATTCTGCCTTCTCCGGTGACGAGCGAGACTGTAGCAGGAGTATCCAACTCGAAGGCCACATCCTTTAGGTTATTGTTGATTCTCTCTTCTTCTGCGGTGGCATAGATTTCAGTTATCCTCGCCAAGTCTGAATCTTGCATGACTTTCGGGTTTGCTGAGCGAGTGGACCGCAGAAGGAGTTCGATCCTCCAGAAAGACTCATGAAAAAGATACTCGTCAACAGCCCGCCTATTCGAAGGAAGAACATGTTCCAAAGTTTGGAACATGGTTTGAACAAGCGAATAAATTTTGTTCTTATACATCGAAATGCTGGCTTGCCAACCTACGAGTGAACATGTTAGTCATCAAGGAAATAACGGTCTCAGTGCAGAACGAACCAACTGCCCAATAGGCTATCCAGTGCGGAAGGCTATCACACACTCTTCAATATCGCGCACGCATTAGATATGAAATGGGCTAACCTCCACCCGTTTGGCCGATCTTTGACAAAGGTATTAACCTCCTTCACACTAACGAACCCTGTTCCATCGTCGTCCACGGCTTCCAGGATGGGTTGAACGTAAGCTGCATTAATATACGTCAAGGCCCATTTATCATCCTGTCTCTTGAACATGCTGGAAGACGATCTCAAGGCCGGACGAGTTGGTGACGCTATATTTGTTGCACGATCTATGGCTGGAGACGGTGGCTTGCGACGAGACTTTGCTCAGTTTATCGGTGTAGTAATCGTGAAGAGCTAACACGAAGTGTCGTGCTTTCACACTGCCTTTCCAGCTCTATCAAATCGGTAAATATTTCCAACTATCTGATATCTCTGACAAATGACTCACCATGTCTTTCCAGATTTTTTGAAGATCAGGGTCGATAATGTGATCGTGTGCACCAGCAGTCAGAGTCTGAATAACACGATCCGACTCAATTACAACCGTCTCCGCCATGTGCTTGCTCTGCATCTCCAACTTCCTTTCGAAAAGAACCATATTGCGTTTAAACATCTCGTCGATATTCTCTGCCATCTCCTTCAGAAGTCTTTTTCTGATTGAAGGTAGGTCACTCGCTCGCCTCGATGCATCTCTCGCTGATATTCGAGAGGAGGATTCACCGCTTTTCAACACCAGTTCCTCCAGAACCTCGTCGTTATGAAGACAAGCTTTTACTCCACCGTGCTCTTCGATGAATTTTTGTAAATCCTTCTCTCGGGGAGTATCTAACCTGCGGAAAAGGGCCATGGTCTCTTGGATCTTGTCCTCGATAGACCGAAGGCGATCATTCACTACATCCAGTTTGTCGTTGGCAACGTCGACTCCTAAAGACGTATGCATGGCGAATGCGAGCTCGACCTTTCTCCTATATTCTTCGAATCGAGTAACATACTCGGCTAATCGCGTCTCGTAAGCAGTGGCTTTGATAGTCCTGGCTACGGGTATGACGTGTGAGTTAATCGAGTTAGTTAAGATGTTTTAGACCCACCCAAAACGCCTTTTTCACATACGCATCACAGTCTGATGAACAGGCCTTAACTTCTTTCGCGATGATAACCATCAGACTCTTCAGTCGCTCCGCTATGGAGACTCCGTCGTGTCCTTGGACGTCCGAGTGGCGAAAATGTCGAAGCCTGGGGATCTGGTATTAGTGGTGAGTCCACTCCATTACACTTGAGTACTGACTCGAAGAAAACCGACATGAGATCTCGCATTTGAAACTTTATGGCGAGGACTTTTCGTTCGTTTTCTCTTCGCGCCACATCCATGGTGATGGCCAAGACAAAAGCCCCAACAGCAACTTCGCACAGTGAGTACGATGGATAGGTTCAACGGACACACACGTACCTCCAATAAAAGGGTGGATCTGGCCAAGACATTGTAGGCCCTTCACCGTAGCTTGGGCAGCTTCCGTAAAGGTGTTCATAGACTCCTCGATATTTTTGGACTCAGAGGTGTTCAAGCCTCGCGGCCGTGCAGCTATCAAGTCGGCGTTTGCTTCAAAAAGTTGTGGAACCACGCCCAGCGTGAATCTTCGGATGAGATGGAAGCGGCATCTATACTATCTGTTATAATTGGTGAATGGACAACTTCAAGGCTGAAGAAATTGCCGATAACTTACCCTCCCTTCCGTTGCCTCTTTTATTCGTCAAAGGGACCGAAAGAGTCGACTTGTACGCTTCTTCATATAATATCTCATGCTCATATCCAGGCTCAGAGGTGAAATTGCTCGGAGTGAGGTATATCGTCGAAGTCTGGGGAGACATGGCTGCTAGCGAAAGCGCGGATACAAGTAACGCCGATCTTGTAATTTAGACTGATGAACGATATAAGTATGTTCAATATTGGCTTCTGTGTCACGTTCACACTGATGTATATCAATCTGAGCTGAGTGCGACAAAAGCCACCGTCTCTGTATGAGAATGCCGTAAGTGAGTGGTTAGTGGGGAAATAGATCCCAGGATATTAAACATGATAATAAAGGCGAAACTCATCTTCAGGAAGACTGGATAGTCGTGATCCGCTTGTTCGATATATTTAACATTCGTTCTGCCAGCGAGGAGACTGGCTACTTGATATTATAGGTATGTGCTATCTGTGCCGTGAGATGTCCGAGCGAGAGAAAAGTTATAATTGGAATCACGACGTACGTTGGAACTTGGACGATAAAAGCCCCTTGGCAGGCGGCGCTGATTCGGGCGCTGATTTCACACTTCTACATCAGCTATCTTCCCTAGCAATGTGCGTTGTCGAAGAGATATGAGCGCGAAATCATTCTAATCTGAAAGAAAAGGAATAACAGCGTGGCTGCTTGTGAACAACACGGAAATTGGATTTGAAGTAGGTTTGAAAACAGGTCACACACCGTCGCCAGGTATTTGGACTAGCCGCTAGATCGTGACTTGCTCTTTAATCTTAACTAGCCAGGCAATTCTTATCCTCAAATGTACCTGTATTCTGCGCTCGTGAGATTAGAGAGAATTTCACCATTGTACTGGGAATACAAAATCTCAGGCTTTCATGCCTTTAATCTTCTCAACCTTCACATCTGTGGATATATGATATCTGATGAAAATTGATGGAAAGACAGTGGTGGATCAACTTGTTACTTGAGACACATTCTAAATGCGGGATGTACTAGTGGCCACTTGAGTGTTGTAGATCTCTACTAAGCGCTCATCTCCGCACTGCCTTGGGCCTTCAATTTCAGGGGTGTTTCACACTACACTATTATCAGTAATTGACCGTGAATACGTGGCATATGACATCATGCATCCCACCAAGGACTGAGGTTCTCTGATAACCTGCCAGTCCGAGTTTGGTGTTGACGGATAATGTCAGTTTGTAGCCCTTCGCAGTATTGAATAGCGTGTTTTCACTGCTTACAAATAGGTCCTATAGGTATTGTCTGAGCGAGCCATGAGGCCAGATACAATCATCATTCATGATACATAATGATGTTCTCTATGAATGTAAGTAAAGTGACCTTCCGGCAGTAAATGGTAGTAGATAACCACATTAATTTCAAACATTTTATGTCTGTAAAGTTTGATTAATTCTCACCTGAGTGTCGTCAAACAGATTTAAGTATGCGTCTACAACGAAAAGAACAAACTCTAAAAGTTTCAAGGAGTAGGAGCAATATGGGATGTCACCGATAGGGGCTCGGGGAATTGATCGACATTCCACGGAGGTTAACCTTAAAATCCACATGTGGGAATTTGAACTAAAACGGCCGTGGCGACCAACAACATCTAGCTCTTTGCCTCTACTTCCATGGCCATTGCAGCAGAACCTCCCTCAACACCTCCGGAGCTGGCCGATGCCTGCGACACGGCGACTGCGGACCCACCTCCACCATATCCGTCGAGAGAGCGACGGACGCGGACATCCAGGAGGGGCATCACTCCCGGATACAAATCTCACAAAGCTCGTCTGGCGATGGACATTATCTTGCAGACGAGGCAGGGCTCCCGCCGCACACGGACGAGGATGCTCTGCCAACGGAAACAACACCATTTCTAGGTTCACATTCACATCCGCGGTATGGACACCAGGGGGCTGCAACAGGGAGGCCACGTTCCCATTCGTATACAAGCACTATGTCGGCTGCGCCGTCGTTGGCTCACACTGTGCTTTCATTGTTCCAGGGGGATGAAGATGACACACCGTTGAGAGAAGTTGGTCATGATCGTCAACCTCCGATAGAAAGTAGTGGGTCGTTAGTCTCATCTCAGAGACAAGGAACGGGGTTCCTCTCCGGAGCTGCATGGAAGCGATACTTCCGACCGATATTCGTCAGATCGTACTACAGATCACTATTCCACTTGACTGTGGTTAATTTTCCCTATGGTTTGGTGGCATGGATCTACTTGTTTGTGTTCACAGTGGTACGTCGCATCCAGTACAAACTTGCCCAGCGAATCTACAGCTCAGATCCATTGAAAGACGGGAACAACGCTTCTGGTGGCGCTTCCTCTGGGAGCTGTTCTTTGTTTCTTCGATCTGCTTGGTGCTAGAGCATTCTCTCGAGGCGAACTTGCTCTCCAAACCAGGTTTCATGCTCCACTCATCCATACTCCACCTTATCCGCCCCGGCCCATATTCACCCGATATCGAGAACCAACATCAGTTGAGGTCGAGATGGGACATACAAGACAAGGTCTTGTTCGCGAAAACTCTTTTTATAAGAACACATATGCCATGGTACGTCGTCGTCGTCGTCGTCGTTGCAATTCAGGATTCACAACTCCGTCGTCCTGTAGTTTACGGACCCCACATCCTATCAAGCACTCTTTTATTTCCTTGTTATCAAACCTGCCATCACGCTGCTTATCTCCATTGCTATTATTGCCATTGGCATCCCGGCTATTATCCTCGTCCTTCCTGCACCCGCCATGTTGAGAGCAGTAAGAAAGGTCGGGATCTGGCAGGCGAATGTCGCTGTGGATGGTCTGTATGTTGCTGTCCGATGATACTATTTATTGCTCTGTTTGTTTAATCTTGTAGATATACTATCAATTCATGGATTTTTTGCCTCCACACGCAGCGCTCGCCTCCATGGTCAACTTTCTCATCTTCCCACCCACCTAGGTTTCGTCTCTCCAACGTCTGTCATATTTACAAGTTTCAATGCCACTCATGACCACATTACTTTATCGCGTGAATTGTCCAAGAATTGTCTACTCGACTCCGGATTATGGGTTTCTTCAATCTTGTTCTTGCAGTTTTTGTTCCGTACCTATCGTTGTCACTATGGATCAAATAGGAATCATCTTATCAAACAAAAATGCCAGAACTTGGGGTCGAGGCACAAGCCGATTGGCCTTTTCGTCCATTACGTCATGATTATAATACTCATTATCACCTCGTAGTCCGTATGCCGCATGAATAGGCTCCCGCCTTAGATATATTTTGTTGATGGTCCCAACAAATTTCGCGTATTCGAGCACATGTTCCTCTATGTTCAGCTTCGCGGAGCGTTCAAATATGATGGTGACATTCTCCAACGCTGCGCGTATGCTCGAAGACGAGGGATTCATTCGATTGATAATAAATTTCTAAAGGGTCCCATCTTATAATAAGTTCATTTTGGCGAAGATTTCAAATATCTTCAAGCTTGGGAGGAAAGACGTCTTTTAAGCCGCGGAATATCGTCTGAGATTTCCCCCTCGCCGTTTTCATCCATAAAAGATGACGAAAATCCATGACACAGCTGTAATTAACGAAGTTGGGATAGACACTCGAGGGAAACCCAAATAAATTAGGTCCAATTTCTTGATGCGTTAAGGTGGACTGACTTTCGAATATTTTCCGCATATCTGCATCTGTAAAGTTGAAAGCATCAATTGACAACTGCTCCAATCGTAATGAGCTCTGAAACAGAGAAGTAAAGGGGACGGGCGTCAAATGATCATTGAAGACATCGGCAGTGTTGTAGTATTTTGTTGATAAAAATGCGATCCACCACAGCTGAGGTGCGTTTATAAGGCTAAAGATCCCACCATTGCGAGTATCGAAGTCTGAAGAAAGTGCGATTGATCATCTTTCGTCGATGATATTGTAAGCCTGGCGCTCCAGTCTTACCACAGCCCTTTCTACATTATCTTATCTTCTAATTTACGTACACGTGACCGCGATCCCCAACCCATTCCTTCGACACCGACTTCTCTCTTACATTATGCACCGTACACACCTGTAGCCCATTCAGTCGTTCTATCAATATATAGTGGTCCTGTTATTCTCCACGTGTCTCTCAGTGAGCCTGGTGACGCCAGGCTTTCAGATATAGCGAGTTCTATATTGCTAGTGTTGGTGATCTTGCTGATCAGCAGCAATTGAGTGGGTAGTATTGATTGGTACGTACCCTGGTTTCAGAGTTAGTTACATTACAAAAGTCGCAACGATAATCGATTAGCGCCCGAGATTGAACAGTGATGGTCGCGGTTGCTCAAAAAGCCCGACGAAAAGTCCATTCGGTTGTCGGAGAAGAGAAGATAAATCTGCATAGCATTCAAATTATCATGATCATCCCGTTCCAATATCCAAAGGCCAGAGCGAACCTTGGTAAAAACTGGGACAATGTCTAGCACTACACCGTCTACAATTCTTCTACTCTTGCTCAACTTTCATGGTAGGTCAAGCCTCGCTGCCTACTATACACTCTTCTACCTTTTTCGTCTTGTAGATAACAAATATATACCACGACATTCTCTCGTACTCCATTGTCATCTTCATCGGAATTGGTAGTATCCACTTCCATTCGAGTCGTTAAACATTTCAGACTTCAGTTCCAACTTCTTCCTTTCTGAGCGATAGTAACATGTCAATGTAATTTTTGTAAAATGATTTTCTTGTAATAAGGCAAATTATCATAATAAAGGCAAGGCAAAGACCCTGTGGGTGGTCTATTTCATTAAAGACGTTCTTATTATTTTTTAAGTAGATGTTTTAATCGCCATATAGCAAGCATCTACTTTCACCTTTCTTTTCGAAGTCGAATAAAAAAGTAAAATAAAACCACCTATCATGGTTGCTACCCCCATAAACCCTGAAAGGCAATTAGCTACATACTATACTGAAGTTCGACACAAAAGCGATTCAATCAGACGTACCAACAAAAAGCTCAACACTCTTAAATCCAAATCCTCCGTAGGTCGCCTTTGCTTTTGTACCGGTATTGCGAAGGGAAGCCGCGATAATAGGCCCAATGATCGACGTCAACCCTTCTGCACTCATAAAGCATCCTAGAGCGATGTTCGTGATATGATTGTGGGTCCCTGCGTCAAATATTATGAGTCAGAGACAAAGATTATAGATTACTTCGAGAATTAACCTCCTATCTCAGACGCAGCAACAGGCCATATCGTAGGAAACGCTCCTCCCTGCCAACAGTTAGTAGAGGCAAGAGTTGGAATCCAACTATGTTAAATACTGACAAAACCTCCAAAAACCATTGTTGCAAATGAAAATATCCATGCGAGGGAAGACGCGAATCCCCAGAAAATAAACGATGCTAACGCACAACCGATCCCACTCGCCATGATAACATATGGGTAGGGATACGAATCCGAGAAACGGCCAAACAAGACGAAGAAGAGTGCTGCCGCTGCATTGAAAAGGGACAGTACGAGTAGCGGTGGTAGTTTTTCTGACGATAGCGACGAAGTGTACGTCGGTATAAACAAACTGACTGGAAAGAACCCCAGCGCTTGGATGACGGTGATGCCAATCTGGACGCATGCATGTGTCAGGATTCGCAGGACGCTGGATAACGAAGCTAACATACGACACCAAAGAGCACCGGACTCTTCAGCAGAGATAAATCACGGGGTCGCCAAGGCTGCCGAGGGAACTCGATGCTGGGCTTACAAGTAGGGACTCTTGGCTTGAGCCCCAGAATGGCAATCGCACAACATAGTCCGAATGTGAGCGCCCATATTCTGGTTTGGTATAAATGAAGTAACGCGTGTCAATTCATAAAGTCAAAAGTTTATACCCTCCACTGACCTCAAGGTCCAGCGGAAACCTACATATTCCAACAGATAACCCATCATAAATGGGAAAATAAACCCCCCAACTCCAGAGCCGCAGAAGATGATCCCTGTGGCTAGACCTCTCCTTGCAACAAACCATTCTGGAAGCCATATCATAACGGGCGAATACAAAAGGCCTGCGCTGAAACCAAAAACGAATCCCTGGAGGATAATTAAATGCCAGGTCTAATACGCCGGGACTTGGAGCTTAGCAGTTTGTCGTATGGTAACAGATAGGAGAAAACGAAATGCAGAACGCACCTTCGTCGCAAAGCTAGACAGGAATAGGGCGGCTACACAGACTACGAGCGAGATCCACATCACAGGTCTTGCATATTCTGGATATCTCTGGTACACTAACATCGAGAGCCATGCCCTGAGCAAGCATTCAAAGAATATAATCGACAGTATACTTACGTATAATAGCCAGAATCAACTCGAAGTACTGTATTCCTAGGGACGCCGTGCCAATCGTGGATATAGCAGCCGATGAGGATCCATTGAATGGTGGATTCTTTGAGTAGAAATCTGAATATCAAACGATGATAAATGATGGTAAGATATTCGCTGTATTGTCTCCAGGCACAAGTGAGGCGAGCGGATCCACCACTGAAATAAATACCTTGAAAAATCCCGTACGTGTTATTCCACCCCAGATCAACAGCTCAAAAGCAAAAGCCGAGGCACAAAACATCCATGCATTCCATCCCTGCAAAATCAAACGGGTTTGAATAAGAGATTGAACAACATACGCAACATGAAAGAGAAGAACAACCTCATCGACGGGCGGTAACGATGGATCTTCTCCAAATCCAGCGAACACTGGCACAGACGTGGACGCGGACGAGTCGCCGTGTCGACCTTCACGGAGCTCGATATTGCCAAGATTGAACTCACAGTCTGTCTGTGTATTCATACTGAAATAACGGGGAAGGGAATACTTCGTGGCAAACGAATGAATGTAAGGTTACAAAACTAAGTAGACTATATACGGAAATGGGCCGAATATTACTGGGGCCGATTACCAGCTAGCGAGTAAAATCCAACAATTCACCCTCTCACTAGGCCGTCTATGAACATGAACCGATTTCTTCGTCACCGTCGTCGGGTGTCGGTTAATGTCCTCCAGCGCGAACTCCATTATCAGACGAGGAGAATGTCGATCAGCTCGAGAGTCAAGGTTGATAACCGTCAAATGGGTCTCGCAGTTGCGCTGATAATAACTAACTAGTCTTATCATACCTTTCCCAACGACATCGGTTACCAATCGATGTACCGCATGCACCAAAACTCTCCCCAACTCCAGTATTCCCTATGTAGCTCCCTATGTATGCACAACGTGCCTCAGAAATTCGGGAACGAGGTGACACTGGAAAGGGAGTAAATGAGTCAGAAAGTCAGAACCGACTTACTTGGCTCCGACTGTACATAGGCATTTGTCCTTTTTTTTTGTCATCGCTGATGATAAATTATCACCTCATCGTTCTCATCACACGCTCGAGTATACTTTTAAGCGGAAAGAACCAATGCACAGCGGACAACACGGCCGAACCCAACAGAGCACGTTCATGAGATAAACCAAGTTGGGGATCATATGCCACTCACTATTACTCACACCAATACGTGGACATGAAACGGCAAGAGCCATCTTTAAGAGCCTCTGGTGTAGACCACTCAACTTGAGTTCCAATGGTCGGCGCCGAATCCGATTTCCCCCCATATGTGTGCTTAAAATAAGTCCAAGGTGGAGAACTACAGTCATTGTTTATTTCATCTTCCGTCCCTTCTAAGTTCTGCCTCTTTCCTAAATTTGGAATGCAACACAACGGTTCGAGCTCAAGTTGGCGCACCTCACCTGCCCTACATAGCCCAAGATTGAAGAACCAACAGAGCATACAAGAAGTTCCGCGGGTAGGACATGTAGAAGTAGATATGTAGATTGACAAGAAAAACACGCAATAAAAGAGAAAATGTGAAATCTCCAAAACCCGTCACTCAAACCGAAACTCACACTCGAGGTTCGACCCCAACTCATCCAGACTCCGCACACAGATTCCTTTGCCGGTACTACTGATGTGTCGGTTCGCTGATGTCGATGCTGCTGGATTGGGATGAGTTTGGTTGGTATAAAAGAGATGAGCGTGCAGATTGCGCGAGCGGAGGTCATCGTATAGGAGGTCACATGTTGTTTTGAGGTATTGGCTAGAAAAGAGGAGCAGTAGGAAAGCGAGTATGTGGTGGGGAGTGAGGGAGGAAAACGAGGGAGGGAGGGAAGAAGGGAAGCGGTCATCCATCAATCCATCAGTATATATGCGCAAAAACCTCCGAAAAAAAGCACTCACTACAGCACCCTCCCCCGTCAAAGAGAACTTTACCGAATCACTCTCCCCGGGATCAAGACCCCTAATCTCCTAATCTCTTCCATGACGCGCGGGACGAGGAGCGCCTTGCGCGTGGCGAGGTACACGGCGTGGCATTCCGCGAGAAGGGCGGCGAGCTCGTCGGGCTACGCCTGCGCGCGCCGCTCGAGCTTGCCAGGCAGCGGGCGACGCGTGTGGATATGGATTTGAGGCGCGTGTGAGCAAGTGGTGTTATGCTGTTGGTGAGAGGTCCTGCGGGGTATGGGATGGGTTGGGTTGGTTAGGATGGAATAGATGAGGAGTCGGGTGCTGTTATGCACTTCTGGAAACGCAGCAAATACACCTTCGCCTCTCCACGCCCACGTCATCCCTTCCACCTCCTGGTCGACGAGATATACTTATGTGGGAGACCAGGAGATCGCACATGGAGAGATGCGAAGCGGGCTGCGCGGCATGCGAGCGGTCGCTATGTTGACAGATGCGTACTCATAATCTAGACATATAAGCAAAAGTGACGGTGCCCGTCGTCGTCCAGTAGTCAGTCGGTCGAGAGCAGTAGCGTAAGTAAACCGTTGCACATCTTCAGTGGCGATCGAAGCTTCCGCTTTCGGATTGATGGGCCTTGTGATTATTTGGGGAGAGCGTCCATATCAATTTGCGGAGTCCGCCGAAAACTTGCACACTTGAAAAAACGAAGTCACTGCGCGCTTCTCATTCTCAACTTATTCTTATTCTTGTCTTATTCGTGGTCTTTAAATCCTGTGGTTACAACCCTAAGTTTCTCATGACTTAAGGTTCTGATTAATGCAACAGAACATCTCTAAAAAGTAAATGGCATTAAAGTACCCAAGCAACGCAACAGCACGACCACTATGATAGCCTACAATCTACTCTACTCTACTGAAGAATTCTTGGAAGAAAAAATGAATGAAATATGAGATTCACTTGGACGCAAGATGAGTGAATGACTAAAAATAGAAGAAGCCCAGTAGCCTGAAAGCATATAACGAAAGATAAATCTCATTTCGTGGTATGTGGCGTGGGTTGACCAGAGCGTGCACACTCCATATTCGGCTGTAAGCCTGTATCTACGAAGTAAAATAAAGAAAAGCAGAGAGGGGAGAACTTTATAGAAGTTCGCTCAGTACTTCGAATACAATCCAAAACATCGTTTCAAGCTCACATGTGAGGAATTGGTCCAGAGCGTCAAGATCTCGTGAGACTCGGCGTGCAAAATGTAATGTGTGTGTGAATAACTGCATTTTTGATTTTTATAAATGATTTTGAGTGTTGGAGAGACGAATTATCGTTGCACAAGCAAGTCCTATGAGCATCGATGTTAGTAAAAGGCTATGATACAAAGGTTATATCACTCACTAGACACGATTTCTTTCATTGTTGAGACCCAGCCAAAAAAACGAATAATGAGGTGATTAACGAAATTAGATATATCAATGTGTATCTGTAAGAAAGAAGAAAAAGAGAGAAAGAAAAAAGAAAAAAGGCTAATTAGAGTGGCTTCTGTTAGACTTTGCTCAGAACGAAAACGAATGAAAACTCACATGACAAGAAGAATCCAGAGCATCAAGATCCGACCACACTCCGGAAGCCGTCAGCTGATTATAATTCACGTTAGATAAATTGTACGGTTTCAACTGATAGACGACGCTGTTCATGAGAACGGTCGCGGATCCTATTATACGGGTAGGCATTAGAAAAACAAAGGTAAGATTTGCGAGCACTGCTCACCAGCTAATGATCTTTCTGATGACTGAGATCTAACGATACACATTGTGCCAGTGGCGCCATAGCTCGATCATACTGAGTGCATCAATAAATCTAGAAAGTATTTTTGTGAGTATTTTTGAACGACGATGGGTAGCAGAACCTTACCGAATCAGACCTTTCCTGGGAGTCGGTGAATGTATACAGAGCATCACTCCCCTCCAAACCTCGTCACTGGTATACCGTGGAATAAATAAGTGATGAATCAGAGTTCCAGATGACGGTGATAATAAACGTAGTCCAGATTCTTGATCCAATGTTCTGACGTAAACGTTGAAGTTGGAAGCTATGAAAAGATGATCAATCAATCGTATCTCAACAACTAAAGAGCATGAACGCACCTCACACCTCACACCACTCGCCAGACTCAACCACACAGGCCAAACAACCACACGCCATCCACCCCTGCTATTCCCATTAGAAAGCGACGATGGCATGCAATCTAAACGGTATTGCTATGGGAGGATGACAACAGCATTCCATATTCACCCCCGCGGTTCTCTACTGGCAGCGACGAACGGCATACACCAGTGATACTACTCTCGGGGGTGCCACAACATCAAGGCGAGGTGAGGGCAATGCGCTAACTGCCCCGCCCATGACCTAACTGACGAGTTACGTAGTTAGGCCATACCGCGCAGCCCCAACCCACCAGGCCGGACTGCGCGGCCGGAATAGCGTAGTATACTTCATGCTGGGCTTTATTGACCTGTGCGGGTGAATCTACACTGGGCGAGATTGGTTAGTGGCTTGCAGGGCGGTAGAACTGACGCTGGAGAGATTGAGTTTTGACACATGGCTCAAGGCGGGGTCAGAGAAATGCTACAAGCTGTTATAAGCGCTCTTCCGATATAGGCGAGAATGAGTCGACTTACGCATTTGAACAAGTGCCAGCATTATAAGGCGAAGAGGATGTAAATCATCTTCATCGATGCTGGGGTTGTTCTCCAAGGATAGCTCAAGGCGGGGTGATGTACATGCTACACGCCGTGGTCAGAACAATTCTGATAAAGGCGAGATTGATTTCGCTTACGCGTTTTGAAGGGGAGCCATCAAAAGAAGAATTCGAAGAGGGTATGTATCATCCTCCGATATAATCGTCATCTTCTACAGTGGGTATAGAGTAGAATAGAGTAAGGCGGTATGAATTAAGGCGGCTCTTCCAAGAGATGGTGATAGAAGAGAGGCAAGGGACGATGGGGAATTTATTCGCTTGACTACCCGTTCTTATACCAAGTGTTGGTATGCCCTTGTTTGTGTTCCGCTTTGTGTGGCTGACGACATACGCGATCTCTCAACTAAATTGTTCCGAAAGGGGAAGTTGATTTCCCAAAAGGGGGGGTATACAATCGGGACTCATCGTCGATATGATACTCGAGTACAAAGATAGCACAAGCGGCGAGAGAAGCAATAGATGTGAGTGGTGCGGAAAGAATATTAATAATATTGTCAGCCACTAGATCTACCGGAATGTATCCAGTTTATGGATATCAAGGACAACAAAACCACAACACACCCCCTCACAGTCGACTTCTGATGATGGCCGCGAGTGGCCGCGCGAATAGCTCATGGTTGAACGCTCCCAATCGGATTTGGGTGAGCCAAGTGGACCTGACTCTCGAAGATGGTATCAATCAGACGAAGGATGCTTTTGAGAGCTTCCTTCTCCAGTTTGATCTTCAAATATTTGTGACAAAATAGGCGCTTGAATTTAAAATATTATAGTATCAAGGGTAAGGTTCTCAGGCAGACATCACACATAAATTTTATTATCTGTGTGGTTAATAGGAAACAGATTTTGGATTGCGATCCTTTGTCTGTAATTCGACACCCAGAATCGCCCCAAATGTTGACCGTGAGCGCCGTTTCCCATTCCATCACTTTTGCACACTAAGTATTATCCCTATGAGTATATGTTATAGCAAAACCTGGATATTCATAATCTTATGAGTGTATACTCAGACGAGTATAGGTTATGAAGCAGCGACCCCAGATGCGACATACGCAATTCTTCACTCGGCCTCAACACTGACAGGTATGAGGACAGTATCTTCGAAAGATAACTTCTCTCAGCAGATTCATCCAAGTCCAGGCGCGTCTTTTGACCCGCTGATTAGGTTAAAGGTTTCATCTGTCCGAACGTACTCCACAAGTAAATGTGCACTACATATATATACATGAAGCCTATCAAAAACTTCCTACAGGCAAACCAGTCAAGCCTATACAATACTGTGAAAAACTCTTTTTATAGAATTATATATGCTTCTACACCGTCGTCCTTTTGATCTCACTCTATTTTCTTGTTCTGTTGGATGTATAGAAAATTCAACGCCGTCGGAATTATCGTCCTCGGTAAGCGAAGCCAGCCTTTGCATCATTCTATCCCTTTCTTGACTCGTTATAGAAGAATGGTCGTATTTCTACATGGTGTAGATCAGCGCCGTTTCTAGAATAGTCATAAAATATCAGAGAGAACCTTCAAAAATTCAACAACCGAACAACGGAAACCGGATGGTGGACGCCATAGAGGATTTGTAGGTTCTGAGGATAAATACAGCAACGCTCGAAGGGCGAGCAGGTTTTGATCCGTCGGATCTGCATATGGCAGACATTGAGTGATATATTGGAATATTTGCTTCATTCTGTAGGAATAACTCTCGAGTTCTGGGTGCAGTAAAGCATAAAGATGCCGAGCTTGAGCCGTGAGTAGGTATGTAGCCAGATGTGGGTACCAGCTTGTGCATTGAATAATGATTTCGTTGTCAGAAGACTGATTGAATGCGGGAATCCGAAAATCTGTTCATGAAATTGGCTAAGAAGGTCGCGACGTGTACCTTCTATCATCTCGCGCCACTCTATACGTCGAGGTCCGGTCTCTTCTATTATCACGGTGCTTTTATCACTACCATCCATCGAAGGACCTATATGTATTGCGAGGGATTGCCACAATTCATTTGTTTCCTCGGGCTGGAGCTCCCCAGTGCCGCTTCTCACTTTGAGAACGTAATTGGGAAGGAAATACTTTTGGAACAGTATCTCAATCGCCAGCGACATATTTTGCAGTAGGCTTTTGTCGTAACTTGCTATAAGCAGCCTCGACTGCCGGTTACTCTGTGAAGTGTACGATTAGTGGTTTATCACGAACAAAATTTACAAAATATTCTTGCCAGTAATTTGTGCAGCCATAACAATGTATAGGTAGCTCTACTTGTCCGCTTTTCTTGCCCCATGAATACTAAGCTGTCCTTTTTGGTAAAGGAAACATAAGCTCTAATGAGGAGAGATCCGCCAAAAGCTCTAACAACGACATGCCGTACGGACACTCGAGAACGGCCTCGGCTACGGAAGAACGTATAAGGTTTTTAAAATAACTGTCAACCAAAAGCCATCTGATATTTCTGGGATCATTTTGGGATGGATAACCCGCACTATAGATTCCACAAATATTGTCAAAATGCACAAGTCTCGAGGTATTAGAAAACTCACGGCGCTTCGTCATTTCCAAGCCCTGTACCTTCTACTTTATCGAGTAATGAGTTTAAGCAGAGGTACACAATATTTGTTGCTTGACTAATCCACTGAGATAAATTTTCAGTTGAACCGCGCAGGAAAAAGTCATTCAAGGGTTCCAGAGGATAGATATATACCGACACACGGGAGCTTTGATCGAAGCACCTAACGCTGATGATGTCCAAAAGGTTTTGAACAGGCTCAAGTCCCGAATGAGAAAGAATATCCTGGTGAAGGTCGTCCAGTTCATCAACGTATAGTCCACCCGTCAAACAGATGCAGATAATCTCCGGCATAATAGCTGCCAGCCTGCCAGCCACCACAAGATATTGAACAATTTTTTCGCCTGCACGTGCAATATTCCGTTTGAGGTCTTCAGCTACATCGATCTTGCATTTTGTACCAATTAGAAAGCGATAACTTCGTTTGATCTTATCCAGGTAATGAGCTAAATATTCGGGATATAGAATGTGACTGTGTTTGGCGGACAGGAAAGCTTTGATCATCTGGTTCAGGTCACCAAGATGATAGTTCAGGATTTTAGGGTCGCATTTATAAAAACGTGAAGTCAAGTCATTCACAATTGTCGTATAAATGTCTATTCGCATGGTACTAAAGGTAAATGACATCAGTTCCATACAATGATTTGGGTATGACGCAACTTACCTGGACCTATGCTGAGCTATCTCTGTCTTCTGCTGAAAGGTATCGATCATCAATGCAAAAAAGAATTCCATGATTTTTTGGCAATCTGGTCAGTATCGACAGAAAATTGGCCAGATCGAGAATTGTCCTCCAGAAATTCCTGGATCGACAAATGGCAGAATCGTATCCTTCCCTTCTGTATCAATGAAGACCCAAGGATCTTAACTGTTTTTTCATCGTGTAGCTCGTGATCGGGCTCGATGTTGATGAGAGAGCTGAGAGCACCAAGTACTAGAGATATCTCTCCAGTATCTACTCCAAGAAAGATCTCCAGCGCTTTCACATCTATCCCAAGTAATATCACACCAAGAACCATTCTTAGGACCGGTCGTCGTTGGTGTGGTAGTTGTGAAAGGATCGTCTTGTACAGTATATCAAGGTCCGAGAAAGCTGCAGCACGATGAGGTCCAGAGGTTAACAAAATAGAGAGTTGTTCCCGAGGATCACAATAATCGGAGCAGAAACCGACAAACTTCACAACGGTGGATGCATATATAAATTGGCCTGATGCTTCTTCGACAAAACGCCTGATGACATGGGCTGGTGGCCAAGGCTGTTCGACCGAAGACATAATGTGTTCGTGCTTCTTTTGGATTTGGGCGAACTGATCGACAAGGTACTTTTCGATATCCTTGTTTGCGTCTTTATCGTCATAAAGAGACAATGTTCGAGTACTTGTTAATAGAGGACTTGACTTGAACCTGTCTTGGATCCAATATTCCGAGCGACTAGCTATCAAGAAGCGTAGAGGAATTCGGTGTTCCACAACCGATAGCGATACCAGGTTCAGAATGGCGATCTGAGTATTTGAGTCGATGCACTCGTCTAATCCGTCGATAATGATGGTCGGGGTGTGTGTCGGCCAGTTTTCAGCACGGGATAATGGATCGATGATAAGCGTCTGGAATTGAATGTCAAGAGATTTTGTGGGGAGTGCAGGATCGGAGTACAATGCATCATTGATGAGAGGGCGAATGGTTGGAAAATGTATAGCGAGCTGATATGCGAGCGTAGAGAACAATTTTGCACCGTCCAACCGCCCGATGACATTCCTGGCGAAGAAGAAGCTCCCGCCATATTTGTCTCTATAAAGCAGCCAAAGAAGTTCGGCAATTGACTGTGCAATGGCAGACTTCCCGGATCCTGCTGGTCCGTTGAGCCAGAGTACATTGAACTGCGGTGCGGGGTCGTTAATCCAGTCCACGATAGCATTTACGATAGCTTCACGAGTTCCGGGGTGGCATTTCCCGGGCGGGTACCGCTCAGCAGAGTTGAACGTTGCACCGGGAGAGACATGCTGGCTGAGGATTGCCAGCACTGCATCGAAATCTATCATGACACGTCATCCAAAAGAGAATCCAATCTTAATGGCATCTGGCTTACCATTTCTACCTTCGACATGATAATCTCCACCAATTTGCGTGAAGGAGGTATCTCCACTAAAAGTCACATTGCTTGCCCCTTGCAATAAGTTCATAGTCGCATGGTGAGTAAGATTGGCAGGAATGCAATGGTCAACGAAATTGGACATTGCGGCAGAGTATGCAGAGAGTCTTGAAGAGTATTTCGCCCTTAGTCGCAGCTAGAGATAAAGGTTGCAGCTCTGGCAGTACATCTCCCAGGTTATGTCTTCTGCAAGACCATCATATCATGATCATGATTGCGGCGCTACTGTCAATTAAAGTCAATTTTATACATGTTGTCAATCTCTTGCGATATGATATCGAATATAAACCGCACAGGCGGCCCTACGACTTGAATAGAACTGCACTCTTTAAGCAGCGCAAAGCAGCCTCGGTAGACTCGGCGACGGTTGAAACAAAACAAAGGAACTGCCACCAATCATACTCCTACAGGGAAGAAATAAAATAAAGGGTGAATTAGGGACAAAGGTATCAGAAGATTCAATAAGATATGTGTTTCATTAAGCGCCTTCTATGTTTGAGCTGAAAATGTTTAAACATCGTACCAGGGACCCAACAGAAGAATACATAAAAGAGCATCGAAACTGCTTAAAGAAGGAGTTACTGTACTATTCTGAGGAAAATTTGAAGGTTCTAATTCGTAGCTTGACCTATCCGACACATTGTCCGCGGGAGAAATGGGCATCATATTTTTGATGCTGCTTAACAGTTTATGCCGGGATCATGAGATTCGGATGTCGGTGATGAGTGGGATATATCTCATCATCGTGGGTGGTTTAAAGTTATATCCTGCTTGTGTGATTAGTTGAATCGACAGTTGATTGATTCATTGAAAACGATGATCCCTGAATTACACACTGAAGTTCGAGATTCTACGCGTAGACCGGGAACGGACAATACATGCAGTCGATCCATGGTTGATCCGTTATTGTATGATACTATTACAGACTATTGCCGTTCTGGATTAAGAATTCTTACTTCGATCGCAAATTGTTCTCTGAAGATAGCGCGGAAGCGTATATAAACACGCGACAGACGGAATTCACTGCGGCTAAGTAGGTGCACGAGAAATTTATTTTTGGCCGAGAGCACACCGAGAGTCCGGACTGCCAAATTTCCAAAAACGGCAAATTTAGATGCGGTCACAGACAGGTCACATTGGGCACGACTAGGCTACGGGCTGTTCAGGCTTTGTTCCCTGATACCGTCTCCAAGTCCTGACCTCTTCCCGTGGTTTCCTTGATCTGAGAGGTTCTAATGCTGCACTTTCCTTCAAAACTTCCAACGTCTAATGTGAATGGCGTACCGCGACGATCGGATAGCCTGCCCCTCAATGCGACGCAGCAGAGGTCATCGTCTCACCCGATATTTCTTAAAGTAGAAGAAGAGCTGCACGATGCGCGCAGGGTGCATTCGGATGGACAGGAAGATGACTTAAGGTCCGCGCTGAGCATGGTCATAAATAGGGTGTCGGAATTGGTGAGAAAACCCCCTGTGGATTGATTGATTCTCCTAGAGTCGACGCTCATCGATGTGTGTGATATGTGGGATTTTCGTCGGACGGTTTACATTACAGTCTTCGTTGCTTAGTGAAGCATACAAAACGCAAGCGGATCTGGAAGTTCAGCTGAATGTCGCCAAGTCTAATTTGCAGCTGGTCATCGCGAACAACGAGATGTTGGAGGATGCACTCAAGCGAGATACGACTGGTCAGTCGAAGAACGTTGGGTGGCAGCGTACTAGCGGGCGAGAAGTAGAGAACCCACGCACATCCCTCGAACACCCACAGTCTGTGGAACAGCACACCCCATCTTCAGATCCATCACCGCCGCCTTCTGCCAGTACACCGACCACGCAGGATAATCGGTTTTTCAAGTTCCGCTTCAGTGGGGGCACGACGACGACCAATAATTCTCGCCCTGCTAGTCGGCCAGGAACGCCTTCTGGATCGTCGTCGCAGGTTTCGAGCCCGCAGATTACAGGGGTCCAGCCATATCATCTGACGTCACCGTCGATGCCGTCGTTGTCTTCCGTGCGCTCGAAGGAGTTGGAGGACCTGACTGCGGCGTTGGAAAAAGAGAGGAAGGCGAAGAAGAAGATCGCGGATGAGAAAGCCGCGCTGGAGGAAGAACTGGAGTCTCTTTCGCAGGCGCTTTTCGAGGAGGTGCGTATTCCCTTATCAATTACGCCTATGTGAACATAGAGCTGAACTTGTTGTTCTTTTGAATAGGCTAACAAAATGGTTGCGACTGAACGTAAAATGCGAGCGGAGAGTGAGGAGGAACTTAAGGAGATCAAGCTAGAGAAGGAAGCCCT
The DNA here is from genome assembly GCA_023853785.1 of Psilocybe azurescens. NCBI lineage: Eukaryota > Fungi > Basidiomycota > Agaricomycetes > Agaricales > Agrocybaceae > Psilocybe > Psilocybe azurescens. Next base: position 67,881 of record JAJIRX010001023.1, read on the forward strand.
CAAGAGCGCCCTGCGTCTGATCGACGTGGAAAACGCGCATCTTCGAGAATCAGGCCCATTTGGCTCACCCCAATCTGACAGAGGTCATTCAACTATCAGCTACTCACGCGGCCACTCCCGATCATCCTCGGAAGTTGCAATCAAATCCCGAGCTGACTCGCTCGCCTTGTCACCATATCCACCTCTCCCACCGTCTCCTTCGCCCGAAGGGAGCAGGCCTTCAGACGATTCTCCGCTAGATGGGAATTCGCTGTTGTCACCCCCTGTGCTCTCGCCGGACGAAGAATCCCAGCCGACGCCTCGATTCCACGTTGGGAACATAGCGCCGGACAGTCATAGTCAGGTACAGGATGACTCTATGTTCATGGGAGCGTCGCCCTGGGCGGATGTCCCTTCTTCGACTTCGAACTCGACTTCGGGGTCGCCTCGACCACAGTCGCAATCGTCACAAGGACAAGCACAGCCTATGATGCTGTCAGCGGCGATGTTTGCTGCCACTCATTGATCTTTTTGGTCCTGTCGTGAACGCGTTCTGATCCAATCTGAGCGCGTTGTAGAAGGCGATTCATGATTGACATTAATAACTTAGGCGGATCCAGATCCCCAGACGAGGATCTTCATCAAGTCTCGGTCGATCTTTCACTTCCTCCGTGTCTTTCGAATCACCGCAACTCCTGATGTTCCTGCACCTCCCAACAAATGTCGCTTCATTATCATACTCATCAGTAATTGTAGCACAACTTCTATTTCTTTGTTTGTTTCTCTCATCAACTACGATTCTGTCGACTTTGCAATTGGTTGTTCACGTGCGCTTACATGTATACACTGAACGATTATACCCTTATCTATTCTATTTCGAATCAAGTCGTTTCGACTTCTGTGTTGACGGTTAAGCAAGCATTCCATGGTACGTTAACACGTATGTCCAAGCCCTCGTTATACTCTGAGAGCCGACGCACGCTCTGTTATGTCGTATACGCTTGCTTTTTTGTGCTGTATCCCACCACAGACGCGTCTGCGAGAGCATCCCAAGAGATCGACCAAGTTGGAAGTTAGCCTCGTCGAAATCGAAACCCGTGTTATATATGTAGAAGAAAAGGGGGATGTAGAGATAAGTAGATCCACCCACGCAGATGCAGTGGCTGACAATATTGTCCCGGACGCCTTTCCGGTGCTATTTTTGTAATCGATCAACGACTAGAGTAGCCCCGATTTTGCTCACCTTTTTGGGAAGTCGAATTTCCCTTTTCGGAATAATTTTAGTAGAGAGATCATGTATGTCGTTAGCCACATAAAGCGGCACACAAACAAGGACATACCACCATTTGGTATAAGAACGAGTAGTCGAGCGAACAAATTCCCCATCGTCTCTTGCCTCTCTTCCATCACCATCTCTTAGAAGAGCCGCCTTAATTCATACCACCTTACTCTATTCTACTCCACACCCACTGTAGACGATGACGATGATATCAGAGGATGATATATACCCTCTTCGAATTTCTTTTTATGATGACTCACCTCCAAAACGCGTAAGTGAAATCAATCTCGCCTTTATCAGAATTGTTCTGACGACAGCGTGTAGCATGTACATCACCCCGCCTTGAGCCATCCATGGAGAACAACCCCAGCATCGATGAAGATGGTATATATTCGCATTATGATACTGGCACTTATACGAACGCGTAAGCCGACTCATTCTCGCCTATGTCGGAAGTGCACTAACAATACCTTGTAGCATTTCTCTGACCCCGCCTTGAGCCATGTATCCAAAATCAATCTCCAGCGTCAGTTCCATCGCCCTGCAAGCCACTAACCAATCTCGCCCAATGTAGATTCACCCGCACATGTCAATAAAACCCAGCAGAAAGTATACCACGCTATTCCGGCCGCGCAGTCCGGCCTGGTGGGTTAGGGCTGCGTGGTATGGCCTAACTACGTAACTCGTTGGTTAGGTCATGGGCGGGGCAGTTAGCGCATTGCCCTCACCCCGCCTTGATGTTGTGGCACCCCCGAGAGTAGTATCACTGGTGTATGCCGTTCGTCGCTGCTAGTTGAGAACCGCGGGGATGAATATGGAATGCTGTTGCCGTCCTCCCCACCGCAGTACCATTTAGATTGCATGCCATCGTCGCTTTCTAATGGGAATAGCAGGGGTGGATGGGATGTGGTTATTTGGCCTGTGGGGTAGAGTCTGGCGAGTGGCGTGAGATGTGAGGTGCGTTCATGCTCTTTAGTTGTTGACATATCATTGGTTAATCATCTTTTCATAGCTTCCAGCTTCAACATTTACGTCAGAACACTGGATCAAGAATCTGGACTACGTTTATTATCATCGTCATATGGATTTCCGATTCATCACTCATTTATTCCACGGTAAACCAGTGACAAAGTTTGGACGGGGAGGGATGTTCTGTATACACTCACCGACTGCCAAGAAAGATCTGATTCGGTAAGGTTCTGCTGCCCATCGTCGTTCAAAGATGCTCATAAGGATACCTTTTAGATTTACTGATGCACTCAGTAACATCGACTTACGGAGCCACTGGTACAATGTGTATCGCCAGATCTTAGTCATCAGAAAGATCATTAGCTGGTGAGCAGTAGTCGCATATCCTATCTTTGTTTTTCTAACGCCTGTCCGTATAGGACTCGCTACCCTTCTCAAGAACAGCGTCGTCTATCAAGTTGAAAAGACACAATCCATCCAACCTACATTAGAGTCAGCTGAAGGTTTCTGGAGTGTGATCGGATCTTGAAGCTCTGGATTCTTCTTGATACGTGAGTTTTGGTTCGTCCTCGTTCTGAGAAAAGTCTAATAGAGGCCACTATAGCTAGGCCTTTTGTTTTGTTTTTGTTTTGTTTCTTTTCCTCTTTCTTACAGATACACATTGACATATCTAATTTCGTTAATCACCTCACTATTCCTTTTTTTTTCTTTTGGCTGGGTCCCATCAATGAAAGAAATCGTGTCTAGTGAGTGATATAATCTCGTGGGTCATGGGTTTCATTGTTATTTTACTGACACCGATGCTCATAGGATTTGCTTTTGCAACGATAATTCGTCTCTCCAGCACTCAAAATCATTTATAAATGCCAAAAATGCAGTTATCCACACACACATTACATTTTGGGTGTCGACTCTCACGAGATCTTGATGCTCTGGACCAATTCTTCATATGTGAGCTTGAAACAATGTTTTGGCTTGTATTCGAAGTACTGAGCGAATTTCTGTGCAGTTCTCCCTCTCTCAACTTTTCTTTATTTTACTTTGTAGATACAGGCTCACAGCCGAATATGGAGTGTCCACGCGCTGGTCAATTCACATCACATGTCACGAAACGAAATTTATCTTTCGTTATGTACTTTTAGGCTACTTGGCGTTTTCTATTTCTCGTCCCTCATAATTTTTTTTCCCCAAGTGGATTTCATATTTCATTCATATTTCCTCAAAGAATTTTCCAGTAGAGTAGATTTTGGGCTATCATAGTGCTCGTGCCATTGCGTTGCTTGGGTGCTTTGATGCCATTTACGTTTTAGAGGTGTTCTATTGCATTACTCAAAGCCTTAGGTTATGATAAAATTAAGGCCGTAAATACAGGATTTAAAGACACAGAATGACATAAGAATGAGTTGAGAATGAGAGGCTAGCAGTGACAACACCACCTGCTCTACACACGCTTCAAATCCATATCCGCGTGTGTCACCCCACTGCTCGGCGGGCTCGAGTTTTATAGGTGCCTATCCAGTGAAGATGTGTTATATCTGATTTTCGAACCAGGTCAAAAACTAACTACAGATATAATCACTAACTCTTGATACTTTGAACAATGTCTGGTTGGTTTATATTTTTGATATAAATATTGTTATATATCTGTGTCTATGGGTTTTGTTGATCGTGTTAACATGATGGCTATTTGCGTTGATGGTTTTCTCACTATTGAACTATTATCATTTGGACACTCTCCCACCCTTTCCCACCTTCTGTACAGGTAAAGATTCTGGAAAACCTTATAGACGGTTGATTCTTCTGTGGTATTTTGCATTGACCGTCATGTCAAATCCATAGCCCACTTCGAACTTTGGGGCCCCTGATGGTGCATAATGTGCATACATGACGAAAGGGCTCGTGAAGATAGAACTGGTATAACTTTAACTCGTGGGACACAGACTGTGCTAAATGGATTGAAATAACAACTTCTATTTTGTTTGATCAAGTAATTTATCTGCTCAAGGGTGATGTGTCGTGCCCAGTGGATGACATGTAATGATTGAGGCAGTGAAAATGTTAGCAATGTTGCCTTGTTTCTAAGGTGTGGTAACCGAGGAAATTCCATTGTTGAAGGCTCCACTCTAATCAAACAGACGCCAACGTCGTCGGTAAATGTCATGATGAGTAAATCCCTAACAGATGTTGACCCTAAAACGTCTAGATCTACTACTAAATGCCCTGACTCATGGAAAGAGATCAGTCTCCTATAATGTGTGAGTGGAAGTCTGTGACTTTATCAGTCATAATTAAGTCGAGAACCAAGGAGCTTGCGTTGTCAACTGTGATAGAACTTGAGTGTGTACTAGCGACAAATGATATGGCGGAGATCTTAAAGACGTGATGGCAACTTCTTGAGAGGTATCCCCAGCTCTACATACCATTTCTTCGATAAAATCAGGCCAAAATTTGCCTGATTTCGTCCTACGACAGGACCAAAGTGAAGAAAAATGTTGAATAACTAAATTCAGGAATTTCATTGGATTGCTGCAGACTCTGGCTGTTCTGGCAATTGCCAATCTTAATTTAGTGCTTTCAACCGTCGAGTTAAATTAGAAATATTGAGACACTGCTACAACCACGATAAGCTGATCCAGGATGGAAGCATGTCCTTATTTAAATGAAGTATAATTCCGCACGGAGATATTTGATACTGATCATCAGGATTTGGCACAACTGTGCTCTATTCTCATCGATCTCATGATATAAGTAAAGTCGAAATGCGTGAGCACGTTGTTAGATATTCACGTAGTAGGGGTGATGATTAGGCCATAAGCCTGCCACAGTGGTGAGTGCAAAATTAGTATAACTTCTTACACCAATTGATTGAAGGAACACTATCCAACCTATGGCATGGGCTAGACAATGTTCACAGGTTTCTTCTCGGAGTTATAATCAATTTTCCATATATCGTGACTGCACAGGGGCCTAATGACACGACAACGCTCAAATCAAAGTAAGCCCATATACGGAGCCTATTCTAGGCTTGAAAGTCTTGTGTGCAACTCGGTTTCTATTTTATGATGCATTGCCTTGCAAGTGGTGAGAATTGTATGGTCCTCGCCAAGGGTTCTCCGATCATTGCAACTAATATATATAAGTCAGACTTCAGTATTCAAAAAGTATACCTCTTGCAACACACTTTATTGTCACCCCTATGTCTCCATCGAGTTTTCCTAACTCTGTAACTGTGCAAGAGGGTGTGATTGTGATTAGCTCCACCCTTAACGGTTCTCTTCTGTTTAATTTCCTTATTGGTGTGTTTCGTACATGTCATTTTATTAATATCGTCAACTTATGTACGTCAGGAGTATACACCATGGTGTACATTCAAACAATGTACCGCTATTGTAAGATCCCATTCTGTGTGGAAAATAAAAATATTAAAAGACCCGACAGTACACAAACAGATAGCGAATATCAATCGACGCATCGTTTTGGCAGCCATATCAATGCTGTACCTCCTGACCCTGTCAAATTCCGTCCTTCAATGGTACTTGCTTAACTTACAGATAGTGTTGAATGGAAGCACCCGGGAATCCATTTTCATTGTCACACTGGAGGGCGGCCCGCGAGGGCTGTTGGCACTGAATGCATTTCTATTTTATTCCTCGTTCATTGTATCCGATGGATTGCTGGTATGTGCAGTATACATATCATCAACCGTCGTGCTGTTCTGATCGACCCAAGCTATGGAGATGCTATCACGTCTGGGGACAATCACTTCGGGTTATTTTATTCCCCACAATACTTGTCTTTGCAGAGTTTGGTGAGTTTTATAATTCAAAGTGGCTATCTGGAGTATTGATCTATCATTCCAGGTCTCTTCGTCGCAGTAACAGTTTTAGTAGCGCGATTTGGTGACTTCGAAGTAAACACCACCTTATTCGAAAACATCGAAACTGCCTTGGTGTTCGTCTCATTGGGCACCACGGTCACGACAACATCTCTCATTGCCCACAGAATAAATGCTGCCTCGCTTTTGAATGGCTCGTCATCCAATAGGTTATTCAACCGTGCAGTAACATTGGTCATCGAATCAGCCGCAGCCTATTCGCTCGTACTGCTCATCTACGCTGTCTTCACAATTGTTCCGCGATTTATTGCGTTTGGATCTCCCGTGGATAACGCTGTATTCTACCTACAAGTTCTGGTCAGTACCGTTGCAGTGCGTAGCTTTCATTATACATACGTCTGAACGATATCCTTGTCTGACATAGAGAATGTTACTAGGGGATGGCTCCAACAGTCCTGGTGGCAAGGATTGCTCTTACCAGCCCTCATATTACGACTGGACAAACAATCGCTAACATAACTGGCTTGCGATTTGAATCCCAGCCAAGAAGTAATCGCAGTGGGACCGAGACCGGAGAAGTTCGGCCCTCAATGCTCACAGGCGAGGCAGCGGTAGCTATGGTGTGCGAGGCCAAGAACAATTCTAGTGGTCATGAAGTTGAGAGTGTTTAAGATGGAAATGGGCCAGTGGAGATGGTCTATTGTCAAAGCATATTCTTTCTAATTTTTTTCTCTTCTTGCTTCTGTACCTTTATCTCTGAGATGTACTACTACTAATGTGAGGCACAGCAACATTTGGGTTCATTGTGAATCCGTAATATTACATGAACAGTAAAGATTACTTGATGTGAGGAGGAGGAGCTGCATTTTATTTATTTATTGTTATTTTGTAGCCTCTGAGGGGCGGGCCCCTTCCTCGGCTTTCTATCTAATGTAGTTGTACTTTGACCCAAGCCTCTTGGGTCGCTCGCCGCTTCGTCTTTGGCTACCCTCTGCACTCCAGAGGGCTCTCACGTCCCCCTGCTGAGAGGAGCTGCATATATGACAGGACGATCACCCCACACATTGAGGGTGATGCCTGTCATGATGCTCCGATATTCTGGTACTCAATTGCATGTGGTAAGTCTATGCCGTGTTGATAATATACAGGTCTGATTGTGGGATATGGGATTGTATATAAATGCATACAGAGCTGTTGAGGCGGGAGAATGTGCAGGCAGATACTGCAGCGCCATTAAAAAGCCAGTCTACTGGGTTTGACTCCGAGACATTGTCAGCACGGGATAATATCCCCAAGAACGCTCCAGATAGGATTATTCAGTACGTAGAGTTGATTCTACGTTTAGCGCTTTGTGTTCATGCCGTTGATTTTGCTTGGGTTTTGCGTTGATTGGTGGTTTGGGGTGTTTTAATGCCATTCACATTTTATTGCTGCAGTGTCTATTGCATATTTAAATTATGAAGGTAGAAAAAATCAAGGGCTGTAAATACAGGATTGAAGACAAAGAATGAGACAAGAATGAGTTGAGAATGAGAAACGCATAGTGACTTTTTTTTCCGAGGTTCGCAAGATTCGGCAGACTCCGTAGTTTCGTACGGACGCTGTCGCCAAACAACGCCCATCAGATCAATCCGAAAGCGTCACCAGACTAAGCAGTGAACGGCAACATTCTACTTACGCTATTGCGCTCACTCGACTGGACGACGATACCTTGTTTTTGTTTCTGGATTACATATGAATACGAATCTGTGACTGGACACTGTGACGCTGAAAACGAAGGAACGAACGGAAATTAAATGGCGTCGCGGTCGGGCAATATGCGAAGAGGGCCGACGCCGGCGTCGCTTGCGCTGTCCACGTCGAATCTTGGTGAGAGCGTTACCACCAACAATAATGCGGGTGCGAGCGGGAGCGGGAACAACAACTACAGCAACAGCAACAGCAACATCAGCAACAGCAGCAATAACAACGCCTCGGGCGCGGGGCAGCATGGGAGGGTGAATGTCAGCCTGGAGGAGTGGGAGCGCAACACGCCGTTGACGGAGCTGCAGCAGCGCAGCGTGAACCTGCTGATGAAGTGGAATGAGAGCGGGACGAAGCCCATGCCGCTGAAGGTCAGCACCCTTTTCTTGTCATGAGCATGAGGAGTACGATGCTACGAAACGACATAGTTCGCAGAGGAGCCTGGGCCGCCTACGCCCATCGCGCAGCACCGTCTGCTCCACCAAGCACAACAAAAGATAGTTCGGGCTCGCGCAGCCCCATCTCCCGCTCGAGCACGCCGAACGCGGGGCGTACCGCCCCGAGCACGCGCTGCTGCACCCGGCGCACGCGATCCAGACGCCGCAGCAGTTCTACGACTGGTTCGCGCTCGTCGACCGCTCCGTCGCGCACAGCCAGGAGGCGCACTACCGCGCGCACGTCGCGGGCCTCGCGGAGCACCTCGCCGTGTGCGATCTCCTGCTCGAGCGGGTCGAGATGGTGGAGCGGGAGGTGGCCGGGATGATGGACGGATGGCGCGGGGTGGAGGAGGGCGGCAAGAGCCTGAAGGGCGCGTGTGAGCGGTTGCTGGAGGAGCGGGATGCGTTGGTGGAGCTGGTGGATGATATTGGCGGGCATTTGGAGTATTTCCAGGAGCTGGAGCATGCGACGCGGATGCTGAATCATCCCGGGGAGTCGTTGATCTTCCAGGCGGACTTTTTGTATATGGTCGAGCGGGTCGATATATGCATCGATTTTCTCAAGTCTCATGTGAGTTCGGATTCCGGTTTGTTTATGATACTTTTCTTATTTTGGGAATGCTAGCGACATTATAAGGAGGCGGAGGTGTACTTGCTGCGTTTCCAGCAATGCATGACACGTGCGATGACGCTCATCAAGATGAACTTTGTCGGGTCTCTCCGCGCGCTCTCGGCTGAAATTTCAAAACGTCTCACAGAGGTACGTCGCACCTTACGACCATTTTCATCTTCATCGTAACTAACCCATATCCTCTAGGACATTTCGCCGACAGCACAACACCACCTGCTCTACACGCGCTTCAGATCCATATCCACGCGCGTCGCCCCGCTGCTCGGCGAGCTCGAGCGGCGCGCGCAGGCGTACCCCGACGAGCTCGCCGCCCTCCTCGCGGAATGCCACGCCGCGTATCTCACCACGCGCAAAGCGCTCCTCGTCCCGCGCGTCATGGAGGAGATTCGGGGCCTTGATCCGGGGAGGAGTGAGCTCGTGGAGCTGACGCGGGAGGGGTGTGGCTATTTGAAGGCGCTTTGTGGGGACGAGTGGGCGCTTTATAGGGAGTTCTTCGCGACGGGGGAGAGTGGGCTTTAGTGCGTTTTGCTTTTGCTTTTGCTTTTGCTTTTTTTTGCGCATATATGCTGATGGATGGATCTGATTTCCTCCTTCCCTCCCTTCCCCGCGCACTTCTACTTTCCCAGCCAATACCTCGAAACACTGTGCGACCTGCTGTACGACGACCTCCGCCCGCGCATCCTGCACGAGCCGCGGCTGACGGTGCTCTGCGAGGTGTGCACCGTGCTGCAGGCGCTCATGGTGCTCGACACGTCGACGGTGTCCGGCTCGATTGCTACGTCTACCACCACCAGCGACTCTTCATCATCGGCCGATGAGGACAACGACGACGGCTCAGGCTCCGATGAGAGCGACGACGACGGCGACGAAACGGGCCGGCGGCGGCGGCGTAAATCAGACGCAGAGCTCACAATCCCCGCGTCCCCCTCCTCACGCTCTCGCTCCCGCTCCCCGTCCTCGCGCTCCCAAAAGCCCAACACCGCGCGCATCTCGCGCCGGCTGCACATCGCGACGCTCCTGAAGATGGTGCTGCAGGATGCGCAGACGCGGCTGTTCTTCAAGGCGCAGGCGGTGATCCAGAGCGAGATTAGGTTCTATGTGCCGGGTGCGCGGGATTTGGATCTGGGGTTGGATTGTGAGTTGCTTTTTCTTGATTCTTTTTTGTTCTTTTCGCTTTTGGGCAATGTGGTTTATGGTTTCTGCGCGTGCGTGTATATAAGCGTGCTTCTTATCGCCGTCGTCGTGGATGGATGGGTGTGTATAGGTGGTGGTTTACATTTCTAATCCAGGAATTTTTGTTATTTGTCTTGTTCATCCTTCTTTTATGTCTATGTCTAATTATTTTCTTTCTTTCTTTCTTTCTTCCTTGCTCGTTTTCGTTTTCATGTTCGTTTTTCTCAATCGCTGACTAAACCTCTTCCACCCCTTCTCCTCTCCTCTCTCTCATCTCATCTACAACAACAAACCCAGCAGCAAACCAACGCACCACCAGTACCGGCACCGGCACCGAGCTCCGAGAGAAGGAGAGCACGAATCTTATATTCGAGGGCGTTTCTTCTGCGCTTGCCAGAGGGAACGCCAACGCCAACACGCATGAGAAAGGGAACGGGAAGGAGACGTGGTATCCGACGCTGCAGAAGACGGTGTGGGTGTTGGGCCAGTTGCGGGATTTCGTCAAGGTTAGTCGGAATTCCTTTTGTGGATGGTTTTGGAGTAGTTCTGACGTGTTGTGTTATTTATTTTTTCTTGTGTATTGCATTTACGTCTGCGTCCTGTGCTTATGCTATCAACTAATCAGCCCGCGATCTTTGGAAGACATCGCTCAAGAAGCCCTGTCCTACTGCCGGCTATCGCTCATCCACGCGTCGGAGCTCATTGCGTCGCAGCGCAATTCCGATTCGAGCTCAGGTGCAGTTGGGAGACTGGACGGCGCGCTGTTCCTCGTGCGGCATATGCTGATTCTGAAGGAGGTGTGGGTCAGTTTGGAGGAGATGCGGGGAGGGAGGAGGGTGCGGGTGGGGAGCAGCACCAGCCCAAAGATGACGACGACAACGACGACAAAGGGGGGCGGGGATGGGGACGGGGATGGGATTGGGCAGTGCGCGTGCGCTGGACTTTGGGCTGGGCGCGAGTCTTGCAGGGGGAGGTGTTACAGGTGGCTTCATCTCTTTTTTATGCCTTGTCGATTAGTTGGTTATTAACACACTGTGCCCGTATTTTAGAAACCCTGAGCAACATGCTCAGCAGGACGACGTCCCTGCTCCCCGAGGGCCTGTTCGCCTCGCTGGGGGTGACGAGAGGCGGTGTGGAGAGCGACATGCGGGGTGTCAAGTTGGTGCGTTTGTCTCCTTTTTTTATTTCTTCGTCTCCTCCATACTCATTGCGGACCTCAAAACTACTCGATAGGACATCGACCATACGCTCAGGAAAGCGTGCGAGGACGTGATCGCGGCGTGTTCGGGGCCGGTGTGTGCGATATTGGCTGCGTGGACGGATAGTCAGAGCATTGCAAGCACCACCGCCGCTGCGAAGGGCACCTCGGCACCATCTGAGGGCTCGGCTGCGGCTGCGGCTGCTGCTTCGCCTCTTCCGCCATCCTCGACTTCATTAGAGGAGACCTGCCCACCATCCACCTCCGCTTCCTCGACGCCGTGCAGCGCGACCTGCGCGCGGGCGTCGTGTGCATTCGGCGCTACATCGCGGATGAGCGGACGGTGAGGGTGCTGGTGGACCATGTGGTGGAGCGGGTGGCGGGGTGCTATGAGCGCTGGGGGATGTCGTTGTTTCTGGTGGTGGTGGTAGTGTTGGTGGGAGTGGGAGGAATGGAGCACCGGGAGTGGATATTTTGAGCTCGGCGAGGTTGAGGGAGGTGTTGAGGGAGGTGTGTGCGGAATCTGGATGAGGCGGAGTCGAGTTTGGGTTCGGGTTTGAGTTTGGGTTACGGATGTTGTTGAGGAGTGTCTTTCTTTTCTGTTACTTTCTTTTTGCTGTTGGTTTTTTTGTTTTGGACCTTGATTAACTCAAACATCTATATGCTCTGCTGACGGTGTTCCTCTCTGTGTGTTTTGCGAGTACATCGCCTCGAGGAATTGTTGTTGTGGTCCAACAATTCTGCGTATTTTAAGCATATGATAGCCAATCGGATTCGGCGCCGACCGTTGGAAGTCAGCCTGTCGGGTGAGTACACTAAAGCTCTTAAAGATGATTCTGACCGACTGCCAATTTGCATGTACCCATGTGACTATCAAGTAGTGAGTGGTATGCGATTCTAAGCCTGGTTTGTTGTATTGTCATGAATCATTTGGAGAGGAGAGGAGAATCTGCGTGCTCAACTTCACGAACGCACTCTGTAAGGTTTCGGCCATGTCGTCCGCTATGCAATGGTTCTTCTCGCTTAAATAGAGAAAAGGAAGGCCTGACGGGCTATATTTGAATGCGGCGAATGCCTATGCACATTCGTAGCTAAGTAAGCTCTGACAATTAATTTCTGCTACCTCGTTCCAGAATCCTCAGGGCACGTTGTGCATACATAACCTAGAGCTACTTAGGGAATACTGGTGTTTGGGAGAGTTTTTGGTGCACGAGGTACATCAATTTGTAGCTGATGTCGTTGGGAAAGGTATAATAAGACTGATCAAGAGCCGGAGGAGTTATTCTCAGTGATTGTACGGCACCCAATTCGACCGCGACAGTCTCCTTGTTCCCCTCGTCCAGTAATGCGTTTCGCGCTGGAGGACGTCAGCCGACACCTGACGACGACGAGGCAATTGGATCCTCATCGGCTGCTATATCGACAATTGGCACAGCGTCCCTGGGAATATAGTATTTCGAGCTTTGTTACTGGCAGGATCTCAGTGTTAGTGTATCAAAAATATCCAGAATGTGCAAGACTTGGGATGTGGGTTTGATTCGGAATCTGTATAGCCGCTCTACTTCTGTCTAGCTTCGCGACGAAGGTACGTTTTCATTTCGTTTTCTCCCATCTGCTATCATACAACAAACTTCTAAGCTCCATGTCGCAACACATGAGACCTATCAATTTATTACCCTTCAGGGATTCGTATTTGATTTCTGCACAGACCTTTGTATTCGCTCGTTATGATATGGCTTCCAGAATGGTTTATTGCAAGGAGAGGTCTAACCACAGGAATTATTTTTGCGGATCTGTTCCCATTTATGCTGGGTTATCTATTGAAATATGTAGGTTTCCGCTGGACCTCGGGGCCAGTGGGCAGTACAAATGTTCAACTCAATCAATTGACATGCGAACTAGAATATGGGCGCTTACATTCGGACTATGCTGTGCGATTGCCGTTCAGGGCCACAAGCCAAGAGTCACTACTTTAAGCCCAGCATCGAGTTTCCTCGGCAATCTTGGCGGCCACGAGATTTATCTTTGTTGAACAGCCCGGTGCTCTTTGGCGTCGTATGTTGACCCAATTATCCAACCTGTTGTGATTCCTCACGCTTGACGTAACCCAGATTGGTATCACTGTCGGCCAAGCGTTAGGATTCTCTACAGTCATTTTGTTTATACCGCTGTACACTTCATCGCTATCGAATAAATGATTATCAAAATAAATACAATATCTGCAACAAGACCGGACCGACACGATGAGGCACAGTCTGAGGCTCTGATATTACTACCCCGGGTCAGCCAACCAGAATAAGACATGTATATGGCTCTGTAGTCGGCTCCCTTCTCGTCTACAGTCGTGGACAATCAAACTCGACTAATTGGTGATCTCGGCAGCCAAGCAATTTTTCGGAAATCTGATTTCAGATTCTTGTTCAGCTCATCGAAATATGTCAAAAAACACACCTCCAAAAACTTTCCCACGAGCCGTTTAGATCGGCCAAATTTTTGACTAAAATAAATGACATTTTATGTACCTAAGTTGGGTTGATAATGGCATCCAGGTGCTAAATATTAGTGTCCCATCCTTCAGTGTTATCTAATTGCTCATCAAGGTCGCTATGGATCACAGGATGGACATGGGAGGCTGTTTGATTGATTCCGAAGGCTGGCAATGTTTCTCTTTGCTTTCTTCTTTGCCTTACGATAAGTGATCAGTGATTTGTAGCTTAGGCAATAGGATTTTGGGAATTTTTTCGGGGAGGAACAGCTCGATAAAATTCCACAAAACTTTGGGATCATCCCACTCTTCAAAAAAATAAAGCGATTCCGCTATTTTTCAAGATTTTACCGGTTTTTTAAGGGTCCGGCCAATATTTTAAGGTATGCATTCCTTAACTGGTAATTTAAAGGGGAACGGCTCGATAGGATGAGCTGAAAGTTGGTCAGGAAGCTCCTTAAATGGGATTCTACCGATTCCGATGGTTTTTGGGACCATCAATAAAAGTTGATTTTTTTAGTTGAGTTTGATTGTCCGTGACTATACGCACATGAAGATTCGACTGAAACTCGACATGAGGCTGTGCCGCCACTCGGGGTTGACGCCGAGGGACCACTTGTAGACTCTGCGCCGCTGAGGTAGCTGTTTCATAATTAACTTATTCTCAGGCAAGCACACATCCGTACGATTATTAATATCTAAGGAATGTTAAAACGCATAGTTATTGGATGAAGATCAGTGTTTGAAGTGATAGAACGGGACACGGTGCTCATTTTTGACATGTGAAGCGATGTCGGGTGCTACAAGGGTGCCAAATCACAAGAGAGTTTAGCGCCTGCTATGTCGCGCGTGGATTCGGATCAATTTGGTTCAAAAATCTTTTCATTGAGCGGAATTAACTCCCTCCGTGATGTCGACTGCTGATTCCTGAATAGTCTCGACCCAGCCAATCTTGATGATTGGGGCTGTACAGCTGTACCCACCCGTTTGGAAGCCATCACTCGGCCTCATCAGGTATGTTTTCAGATATTTGTTATTGTCCATAGCTTATACTAAACAAAATGAAGTGGAAATATTCTACCTCGTAGACTAGGTTCGAGTCTACTGCTGAACTATCTCAGACTATCTCTCTAGAAACATTGACTTTTCCAGCCGCACTAATTTTGCGATATGACGAGTTAGTATCTGATTCACTCACTTCTTTCCACATTTAGCTCAAGGACTTTTCTCAGGCAACCGTAGGACGGGTATCCAGGTGGAGTTTCAGACTTTATTTGAACAAAATACGACTTGATGTCTCTATCTTTCATATTCGATTTCTAGGCTATCACTCTGTGTTCAAGTGCTTGACAACTGGAGTACCGGGCATGTAGGAGACTAACCTTCTAGACGCCTAAGCCCTGAGATATAGTACGGGACAAACACAATTGTTGCTTGCGTTTCCTCCGTTCTCTCTATATCGTGAACATGTCTGCAAGACTGCTGCTAATGCTTGATGACACAGATAGTAGTATTTTCTACTCAGGAGGGACGTGGAGCCACAGCGTCGATACTCAATGGTATCTGAAATCAGAGACCTGGGCCAAGTTCACAGAGAATAGTACCCAGACAGGCACTTTCACGCTGACGTTCCAAGGTAGGGTTACACAATCCATTAATTCCTTGAATCTCACATGGGGTACAGGGACATCCATCTCAATCACTGGCAGCACACCTCCCCTTCCTTTTCGCAGACTTTCCATGTTAACATCGACAACGGATCGCCAAGCAGTCTTACTTATCCCATATCCCAACGTTACATGCAATGGTATACATCCCCTACATTACAGGAGGGATCCCATACCCTCAGAGTAGATGGTCTGGTAGGAGCCGTTGGCGTTGATTTTGCTCTTATTGAAGTCGGCCAAGATACACCCTTATCCGGGAAGACTGTCATCGCTGATGACGACGATTCTGCTGTCCAGTATTCTGGTAGCTGGTTACGAAGTACAGAACAGTTCAATCCCGGTGTCATACTCGTCGGCTTCCCCTTGGCGGTGCCACGCACAGAAGCTCAATGCCTGGAGATTCCATTGCCTTTCGGTTCTCTGGTTAGTTGTTAGTCTACGCATTTAATTCTCCCTTCTTTCTCATTGTCGTCCGATATAGGGAATTCCATCGCAGTCTACGGCATTTTTCTCTGGGGAAGCCTTGGCTCCCTATCTATGACATATACACTCGATGGAACCGCGTTATCAAGAAACTATAACGTCACTACACAGTCTCCTGAATTCAAAGAAAACTTCGGAGACACTGAAAACTTCCTTTATTTCTCACAGGACAATCTCTCTCCTGGTGATCATACACTCGTCATACGAATCGAATCGACTTCGAATCAATTTTTTATTCTAGACTACTTTACTTATAAGCCATCCTTTTCTACTCTTTCCACGATGCCTAACCTTCTACTAGCCCAGTCGTCGACGTCGCTACCATCTACAAGCTCTGGCTTTCCGAGTTCAAATCCAACTGGCCGGCTGGCAGAGTCCAGCAACAATCCTTCAGTGGCTGCCGTTGTTGGGGCCTCTATTGGTGGCACACTATTCGCGATATTTGCAGTTCTCTTTATTTTTAAGTGGTTGAAGGGTCGACGGCAGAGAGGGAGAAACTGCATCACTGCACTGGTCCCCGAGGTCGTGGGTCAACGATTCGTCTCACCTTTCATTTTAGACAAAAGACCGTCTGGGCCGGCCGTCGATCTAAAAGAGAGTTTACCCTCCATCGGACTCAATGCCAGCTCAGGGTCCTGTAATTAACAGTAGTCCGCAAAGACCTCAAATGGTGGCTACGAGTGGTTATTCGGTTCCAGAGGAAGCTCCTCCGGCGTATCTAATAAGTACATTCTGAATGAACTCCTTATTACTATGCTTCTCAATTGAATGTTATCGATCAAAGCGATAAAGCGCCTCAGTGGGTTCCCTCAGGGGTACTGCGGTCACCACCAACACGACCGCGCGTAATGTCGGGATAGATCTTCGGTTCACCTTCAATAGGGTAATCCGCGCCGACAGGAAGTTCGAGAGGCGTGCACAACACAGTTACTTCGAGAGATGTGAACCTTTCGAGTTGAACAACTTCTCCATTGGCCTGGAGTCGATGGGCATCGTGAGACAGAGATTTCGTGTGAAACTAATCAGAACATGCCTTCGTGACACCCCAGCTGAGCCGCTTCTTGAGATAGGGCACCACAACATCGGGTTCAAGAGACGTTTGTCTTGACCTCTCCAAGAATTTTCTATTGATGTGAACGAATCCCTTGACGATATTGTTCGCATGTGCGCTAGGATTGTTGTAATGCTCTGGGTGCTCAGTGGCGAAGACGTCAAATGTCCCCGCAAATGTAGGGTGGAAGAGCCACTGATCAGGATTAGGAGGGACCTCGTTGGCGAGGAAAATGTAGACTGTGAAACTGCCCCCGATTTCATTTTCTTCGCACTGTACTCGAACACTCCATTCGAGCATTGTAGCGTGAGCCGCCGCTTTGGAGAACGACATGAGAGATAACGATAAACCTAGGTGACAGGATTCTTGCTAGAATCAGCCACCACGTCACCTTCGCTGGATGCCGAATCCGTTCTAAGTATATGGCCGCTCTAAGAGTAGTCATATACTCCATTACTGTCAGAAATGATATATAGGAGAAATGATGCGTACTGATGCTGTATTTGGCAGCGTAGTGGCAATATAGTGGGGAGATGGGGAGCAGTGGGGCGACGTACCCTATCCCGAGGAAGCGCGCTTGCCTAAAGACCATTCCTACGTGAAAGCCTGTCATCACAGGGCCCGGTGAGAGTCACGCGGAAAATAATAAGACCACGATATATTGATTAAATGATAGACTGGGTTACAGATGCGTATGATGCATAAAGAAAGAGAGGAGTTTAATGCGGGATTCACTGTCGAAGGAAAGGGTTAGGGATCACGATCACGTGTACGTAGATGTAGAAGATAAGAAATCAGTTGACATATCTCGTTCCAAAAAAACTCCAGGCTTATTACACTTGCAAGAATTCTCACATGCCTTCTCAGGGTACATAAAAGAGACGTTCCTTGAACGGTTCTCTCTTTCTCTCTCTCTCAAATATCTACTCGAAACAAATCAAGGGAAAATGGCGCCCGACATCCCTCACGCCCCGCTCCCAACGCTCGATCGACTTGGCGTGACGTCAATCGCTCCTGACATAGATGCAAGGAAGATTGCCAATGACTGGCTAGCTTCTTTCTCAACCGCCGCCACTACAGGCGATGTCGACGCCATTCTGTCTCTTCTTCTCCCTGATGCATTCTGGCGCGACATGCTCGCGCTCACCTGGGATTTGCGAACCTTCTCAGGCAAGGAAAGAATAGCGAGGTTCCTCAACGACCGTCTAAGTCTCTGCAAACTGCACAATTTCAAGATCAGAGAAGAATACGTGGGATTGCAGCAACCCTATCCAGACTTGCTGTGGATTAGCCTCATGTTCGATTATGCAACAGAAGTTGGTGAGGCGTCGGGTATTACTCGCTTGGTTCCTACTGCCAATGGGGAGTGGAAAGCTCATGTGGTGTTCACAAATCTGGAGAGTTTGACAGGATTCCCGGAGAAGACCGGTCCTCTGAGGAACATGGAGCCGAATCACGGCAAGTGGGAGACAGCTCGGAAACGCGAGATCGAGTTCTTGGATAAGGATCCAGTTGTTCTCATCATCGGAGGCGGGCAAAGTGGATTGGAGGTAGCAGCAAGACTCAAGGTGCTTGATGTTCCGTCGCTGATTGTGGAGAGAAACCCGAGAGTCGGAGATAACTGGCGAAACCGATATGAAGCACTTTGTCTACACGACCCCGTATGTGAGTGCCTCGTGGTCTACGCTCTAAGTCGTGGGTTTGAATTAATTTCATTGAACAGGGTATGATCACATGCCGTTCATACCGTCAGTATTTCTTGCACACTTCTTCTTCGCATTACCAACGCTAGAACATTCGTAGCTTCCCTCCATCTTGGCCCGTGTACGCCCCTGCTAAAAGGTCAGACAGTCCGTTGACACGGTTATATTCCAACTCATGTCAACTACAACGAATAGCTTGCAAATTGGCTTGAATTCTACGCCGATTCTCTTGAGTTAAACGTTTGGACATCGGCGAATATCACGGAGACAGTTCAAGATCCAACTACTAGTAAATGGAAAGTCACTATCAAACGACAAGATGGAACGGAGAGGAAGTTCGTTGTGAACCACATCGTATTTTGCACGGGATTGAGCGGCTTTACTCCAAACTCCCCGGTCTATCCAGGAATGGTACGTGGTTCGTATATAGAAGTATCTATTGGGGCTCAAACCAATGCGCAGGATACATTCAAAGGCCAGATTCTCCATTCAAGTCAGCACAAACGCGCTTTGGATCACGAAGGGAAGAAAGTAGTCATTGTAGGGGCTTGTACTTCAGGTCATTTCCTATTTCCGTCACTTTTAAATCGCTGGCTTAATCGTTTATTTTTAGCACACGACATCGCGGTGGACTACCAGCAACACGGTATTGGTACGTAGTGTCTAGCCTGATTAACGTCTCCCAAAAGTCCGACCCTGTTACGCCAGATGTAACGATGTTTCAGCGTGGCTCCACTTATATCATGTCGACGGAAAAGGGATGGGAGGTGATTATGAAAGGTCGTTCCCAAAGCGGTGTCTTCCGTGGACCGTCTTTAATATCCACTCTCTTTCAGGGGTTATTGGGAAGGCAGTCCTCCCGCCGACATTACGGACCGCATGAATGCATCTTTCCCGCACCATATGGCCGTTGGCATCAACCAAAGGCAGGCAAAGCAGATAGCAGAATTAGATAAGTATGCTCGGGTACTTTGGCTCGTTATGTGTAAGTTTTGACCTCGCGCTTAGGGATCTCCTCGACTCTTTGCATAAAGTTGGTTTCCGTACCAACTTTGGAATCTCTAGACACCGGTTTTGGACTTCTAGCTTGGAGCAAGGCCGGGGTTACTACCTCGGTGAGCGAACCACTTGCTATTCAGTGTATGGACGCGATTAAATGATACCTGGTGACATAGACACAGGAGGCAGTAAACTCATCGCAGAAGGCAAAATTAAGCTAAAAACGGATAGCAAGATCTCCAGCTTTACTGAGACTGGTATCAAATTTGAGAATGGAACGGAGTTGCCTGCCGATGTGGTCATATTCGCCACTGGGTAACACTCCTTCAACTCTGAGCTTGCTTCATGTTGTTCTGATCGATCAACGACAGCCTAGGAGACCCTAAAGAACATATCGTCAAGGTCTGTGGGGACGAGATCGCCAAGAAGTGCACACCTGTGTGGGGCCTCGACAAAGAAGGAGAGCTCAACGGTACTTGGAAAGGTCTTGGTGTGCCTGGATTGTGGTATATGATGGGTAAGTCTATTCACTCTAAAGCCCGATAAGTGGGTTTATTCCATCATCTCCCTTTCTTCTTGCAGGAAACCTTGCATTGTGCAGATTCCATTCCACACATTTGACGCTTCGTGAGTATAGCAATCATCGAACAGTATTATAAACTCGAAACTAACTCCGCGACGTACATAGAAATCAAAGCAATAGAGGAGGGAGTCTTCGGGACCCGCTACTCGGAATAGGCGTGAAAACTCTTTTTAAACATCGTTCATGAATTAAATGCCCCTACAAATTACAATTTACACATGTTCTTTTTTCCACAATTCATGACTATCGATGAAGTGTCTAGATCTGAATTAGGTGAGAATTGGACGGTGTTCAACGACGTTATCTGTTCCGATTCGCTGGTTCGCGGGTGCGGACGTGGTTCGAATTTCAAGGTGCTTATTCTGTCGTTCGACATCTCCTTCTGTGCTCGAGACCTTTCTCTCGCAAGACGTATTATAATCATATTGAATGCTATACCCACGGCAATGATGTCCTGAAAATAAAATGTCAAACGATCTTCAAGATCTAGATATGCAACGAACATACATACCACCGCAGAAGTGATATACTCCACATTGCTCTTGTAGGTCGCAAAGGTCATTACACTTGTAGCTGTATATATGATGGCCGAGTCCACGATTATCCGAATAACCCGCTGGAATTGGCTTGGTCTCTTCAGGTGGCCTATAGGACGCTCAGAAAATGATTGAGTGGAAGTGAGTCTTGTGGCTGCCCTGTCAATTTTTGCTATGCGATAGACGATTAAAGCTGTGGTCCAAAGTAATTCAGAATAATAAATCGACAAGAGCTATTTATGATGACTTACATGTGGCATAAACATTCAGGGTAGTCGTGAGGGTGAATTGAGCTGCGAAGAGGGAGCCAACGAGTGGGCGGCCTTCACTTGGTTTGAAAGAATGTTTACTTGCTGAGACAGGGTGCTGGCAAGTTGGTCGGTAATTTCTGTTTGTATCACCATAATCCAGGTGAACACGGCCAGGCTACCAACACTCAGTGCTATTGGAAATATGGCCACTATCCAGGAATTGCCATACACGGCCCAGCAGCGGTACGTCTAAGGAAACATTCACCGTCAGAAGTACGACAAGGTTTATTAATGCGTGCCATACTAGGAAGAGATCAGCTATTAGCGTCTGTATGGCAACAGTATATGGCTGAAACATTAATTTAGTGTCGATCAAATTGAAAGAGAAAACGACGGGTATACTTTGGCAAGATCAATCCATGTTGGTATCTTCGAATGAGCTTTGTATATATAAACCAGCATCATGCGCGTTAGCCCCAAGGACAGATTCACTGTCGAGTTGATGACTAAAATCATTGCTACAACAAAACTCGCCAATCGAATGCCGGAAGGCCAGCCCCAGCGCCTTGGTGACCCTACGCAGAGAGTGTAGAAGAGGACGAATCCGAAAGAGACGAGATAGATTCCATAGAGAATGGCTTCGACAAATAGCCCTGCAATTTGTGCGGCGTCACTGCGTAGATGATCCACCATGACTTGAGGGCAATGTAGAGAGACACGAAGTCTCGAGTATGATACTCGATGTACTAGTTAAATTGAGCGCGCTGTGGAGTTTGATAGGCTGAATTGATAGGTATCCTAATGTGGAGCGAGGCTGCCAGACCACCATTGCAATACAGCAGGGGCTCGAAGATATAAATCGCTGGTTTACGTCGATCAACACTCAGCGGCGTTCGGTACCGCAACGAGGTATGTGGGATTGAGGAGTATAATAGGGAGAAGCTTCATGAGGAAGTCCGTGATAGGTGATATACATGCTGCTCCTGTCTCTGTACCGGAATGTTTCCAAGGATGACAGATGCTGCGCGGGTTGAGGAGCCATA
The DNA here is from genome assembly GCA_023853785.1 of Psilocybe azurescens. NCBI lineage: Eukaryota > Fungi > Basidiomycota > Agaricomycetes > Agaricales > Agrocybaceae > Psilocybe > Psilocybe azurescens. Next base: position 89,926 of record JAJIRX010001023.1, read on the forward strand.
CTTGAGTGTTTACGTTGGGATTGACGTTCTGGTCTGATTATCAAGTTGCCCAGGGAACAAAATTTCTATATTTACCAGTCTACCTGGCTCTACTATTTTTCAAGTTGTTATTTAATCACATATTTCGCATAAAGCATAGGTAAATCTTCCAATGAGATCAGCCAAATATACCCATGAAACTTGAAATACTTGACTACACCAGTAAGGCAACTTGCTAAGAGACCTTGTGACATGATTGACGCCATAAAATTGGAAGAAGCGCCTACAGCATTGGACCACCAGGCCTTTCTGCTTCCCGGTGGGTCTTGGGCACATATATTCACCGCAGAGTCTAAACGGAACATAGTAGGAGTAGACGCCATTGATTAACCTAGATGTTCTGAGCGTGGCCAGGATGGCACGTATTCTTGTTGGAGATTGGACGATATTCCGAGGAGTTCGCTCAAATGAAAGCACATGTACAACTGCAAAGCTAGTTCATAATTAGCTGATACGGATCACATGGGTTGAACGCCATGAGGGACTGCAATGATGAAGTAAATGTGACATGATATACATACAAGACTAGTAGTAGTACACTGATGGAATTTCCAATAATAGGCAGTTTGTGTGGAGTCACGGTGCCACGAGGAAGCCACCAGGCCGACTCGCACATCAAAATTTTGCCACGGGGGCTCCTTGTGGCTCCACACAAACTGCCTATTGTGAGCTATGTCAATGTAGAACTCCTCAGAGGGGAATTGCAACGACTTTGTCGGCCTTTATATAGGTTTCGACTGGGCTAAAAATAGAAACAAGTTGACAACTCAATTCCTCGATACCGGTGAATTGTCTCTGTCCGCAGCAGAGTCATACTCGCGGCCACTTTACCACGCGAATGTCGCGCCACGCTTTGATATGTTGCCGTATTTGGATAAAGGGGTGCATTCGTGGTATTAACTTCGTGTTTCAGACTTTCAGCTGCTTTCCTGATTGAATGTCAATATAGAGCATCTTCAATCCCAGAGCGAGTACACGGGCTGTTATATATGGTTTATAATAGAATCGTAAGACTTGAAACGTCATCGAAGAAATCATCCGGTACTTGATTATAAAACGCCAACACATGGCAGACGCATTGCTGAAGATACCACTCACGATTGAGGTACCGGAAAGCCCATATCATCGGCTGACGCGCTGTGGAATTAGGAATTTTCTTCGGCCAGAACTTCCAGGACAAAAGAATAGGGTAGGCCGTCTGGATATGCTTGCCACTACGAGAGATGACGGGGAAGAGAGAAGATAGTACCTTTCTTATGTAATGATGAGAGGGGCGAACAGTTGCAGCATCGAACCCTGAACCATTACACCAGGCTCTTCAAGCCTGTTTACTGTTGGTTATTAAATCAGTGCCTCAGGCGCGCGAATTGAAAGACCACCCGGGCCTGTGATAGATTGCAATTTAAAGTAGTCATGTATGATGTCCATTCTCTGCCTTTTACTATGGGCACGGGGAAGGTCCCTGGACGAATGCCATGGTGCTGTGCATGTTACATTTATGGCTATTATCCTTGCCACTTGCCATATCATTGAACGGGTACATTGAGTAAGGCCTGCTTGCATCGCCCATAAAGTCGGAAGTGCGCGCCGGCTTGGTGCCGACGAAAGAGTTTCAATTTCCGCTCAATGGAGCATGTTTTACAACAGAATGGATCTCTGTTCTTGTCATGTAAGCGTTCTTTGTCGCATTAAGGATATGTGGTCAATTCTCATAGTTTCAAATCTCAATTTTTGATTATTATCAATGTCTCTGAATGTCTATACTGCATTTGTATAGTGTTCAGTTTTTCAGGAACGCCTCCAGATGTCGGATTGAGAAGGAAGTACATGGAGCGGTGATATTTTGCCTTCCTTGCTAGTCAACGTAAGAGCTGACCTCTGAGATTATATATGCCCACTAGCTCAACAAATACCGCACAAAATCATGTCGTTTTCGCTCAGTAACCCTCCGAGTCTGCCCATCTTGTTATAGGTACAAGTTAACCCCTGTGAGGAGGCTGTAAACTATTTAAAGATACACAATGCATTCCGAATCAGGCGGATGCGTGCCACCCTCCATGCCCGACTTTCTCCAAGGAAGTTGGGATAATTATGGGTTCAGAATGGAGACCAAGCGCCAATGGGTCCCCGCTCAAGTAATTTCAAATCAACAACATTGAACGGAGCCATAGCCATAGGATTCAATCGATCAACGTAAGATTTTTACCATCTGGAACATGTATAACAACTCAACCGTTTTTTCTACGTCCACTAGGTTTCGACCCTCCTCCAAGTTTCAGAACAAGATCACAGCATGTCTATTCAGCGGCATTCTTTAAGAATGTCACCTTCTCAGCAGCTTCTACGCTATGGTGTAACTATCTGCGCCTTACTTGCGTCCATTCAACCTGCCTATGCAGACTTGATATCCGACCTGACAGGAAAGGGCGGCTTTACTGTGCTCACGCCTTCGAGCCCAGGATATAATAATGCTAGCACGGCATGTAAGTCTTTCTATTAAGTCTTCCCCGCACAGAACTGTCTCCTAATAACTTTCTAGTCAACCTCAGATTCACATTTCAACCGGCAGCAGTTACCTATCCCACAACACCGCAGCACATATCCACCATACTGTCTTTAACTACGAAATATAACCATCAAGCAGTAGCACGTTCGGGAGGCCACAGCTACATAGCAAATGGTCTCGGCGGTAAAGATGGTGTCGTGGTTGTCGATATGAGCAATTTCAACTCTGTCACTGTGGATTCAAGCAAGAATGTCGCGAGTATTGGAGTAGGAAACCGACTCGGAGATGTGGCGTTGGCTTTGAGCCAACATGGACGGGCATTACCCCACGGAACCTGCCCATATGTAGGTGTTGGAGGACATTCGGGTGAGTTTATGTGTATTAGCTGTCTAGTTGATGAACTTTATTCTTATTTTATTTTTGTCTGATCAGGACACGGAGGATACGGATTCACATCACGTAAATGGGGTCTGACTCTCGATACGATACAGTCAATTGATGTTGTCCTCGCAAATGGAACGATTGTAAACGGTGCCTCTAGCTCAAAATACTCCGATCTGTTCTGGGTGCGTTTTTCCTATGTTCCAGTCTACCAAATTGAATTAATCCTCCGAAGGCCCTTCGTGGTTCTTCGTCCTCCTTTGGCGTAGTCACTACAATCCATACCAACACCTTCGCAGCTCCTCCTTCCGCTACAATTTTCGAATATCATTGGGACCTAAGCCCCTCTGACGCGGCAGCTGCAACGGCAGCCTTCCAATCCTACGTCTTGTCACCTAATCTTCCCCAAGAAATGGGAGCAGAGATTGTCCTCGGCGCCGGTTCCTCTAAAGGCCGTGTATCGTTTGGCTTGACGGGAGGCTGGTACGCGCCAGCCGACCAGTACAACTCCGCTCTTCAACCATACTTAAAACATTTACCAACCCCGCAGAGCGCACAAGTGACGAATGGAACATATATTCAAAGTGTGGAGCTCCTTGGTGGATTGGGGAGATTGAACACTACGGGAATCCCGGATGGGCATGACACGTTCTACGCTAAGTCGCTGATGACGCCCGAGAGTGCGCCGATGTCGAATAAATCGCTGAATGCGTTCTATACGTACCTTGCCAACGAAGGATTTGGAGCCAACACGGTAAGTCTATGATTTTAAGCTCATGATTTTGATTAATTTCAATGGTGTTTTTAGAATTGGTTTGTCGAGATAGAGCTCTACGGCGGCACCAACTCTGCTATTAACAATGTTCCGCTCGATGCCACTGCGTTCGCACGTCGAAGCTCCATGTTTACAATTCAGTTCTATACTTCGGCACCGGGAGGCGTCCCACCGTTCCCCAGTCAAGGATTTACCCTGCTTGATGGTACGTAGAATTTCCATCAAATTGTGTTGAGTGGTCGTCTTGACGTTTCCAATGAACAGATATGGTTGACAGTATTGTGAACAATAACCCTAAAGGTTGGGACTATGGAGCATATACTAATTATATTGACGATAAGCTTGCAAACTGTGAGTGTTTCTCGTATCTCCGGCTGTCGGCCGTTCTTTGCACTGCCGTCGTGTTATTAACGTCTTGCAATCTAGGGCAAAATCTCTACTATGCTTCCCATTATCCCAGACTGAGGAATCTGAAGGATAAATACGATCCTCATGACACTTTCAACTTTCCCCTTGCGATTCAAGAGTAGGTACTGACACAAGTTTAGCGCATGATCTCAACAGTCAAACAAGACTCAAGTCGTATTACAAGGCTCTGACTTATTCTAAATGTTACATATAATATTTATAGGACAATTTGTAAATGTCCTAACTATACACAAACTGTACACGGCATACTCGAACATGCGATTATAATCTCCCTTTTCTAACACATTTTCAGTTCATGTTAAGGCGACTAGTACTACCAGCTTTCAGGCACGGTGTGGTCCATTTCGGCTTTGCTCCCACGCACTATTAGTTTTGATGCTTGGTTCACAACCAACAGACAAATAAAATGAGCTGTGGTGGTTGTGTTGGAGTTTGTCTTGCAACCACCTATACAAAACTTGCATTGCGCCGTACGTTTCCTACTTTGTCACACGTATTACCTTTCCCAATATTGGGTGCTTAAGCATTTAATGACTACTCATAAACTTGAAAACACCAATCTAATCAGCCAGAGTCAGATTTTCATGCCAACCTGCTGCAGCTGGCTTGGGGGCTAATTGGAATGTTCTTTACACAAGCCTTCTTTTCTTTATGAGCATAAGGTGTGGGTTTTGGTCAAGGTTTTGAGTTTTTCTCACTGGTTTGAAGCATTAGATGACAAAGAACAGGTAAAGTTGTAGGCTTTATACATAATATTCTTCATCTTAATTTTGTTTAGGCATTGTGGGAATCTATGCCCCAGATGTAGCCATGAAAATTATTCAAATTATCCTGAAAGTTCTCTACTTTATTCAACAAGTGCCGCTCTGATATTTCCTGCTCTACTGATGCACTGAGGCTTAATTCTGATGTGCCCATGCCGCAAAAATGCATCTCAAAACCCCATATATAGCAATCTCATAATGCATATTTCAGTCTCAGAGCCATGCATTATCAATGCAATATAGATGTATTTCCCTGCTTCGCAAGGTGTTGTCAGCCAAAAAGTCATGCAGTATGACATTTATGCATTATGACGTTATGCATTATGAGAAAGTCGACTGTACTACCAGCTTTCAGGCACGGTGTGGTCCATTTCGGCTTTGCTCCCACGCACTATTATTTTTGATGCTTGGTTCACAACCAACAGACAAATAAAATGAGCTGTGGTGGTTGTGTTGGAGTTTGTCTTGCAACCACCTATACAAAACTTGCATTGCGCCGTACGTTTCCTACTTTGTCACACGTATTACTTCTTTGCCCAATATTGGGTGCTTAAGCTATGGATAATCATCGAGACAGAAGTGCCACATCTCACAGCGCCTCGACAGGATTTTTCAATGGATCCAGAAATGCTACCGTTGTCGGTTCCACGTTTAACATCATTGCGGGAGACTATCATGTTACCAGTCAAGGAGCGGGTCTAGCAGGTATGCTGTTATGATTTATCTTCAACAGCTCTTCATGTATCATGACTTGTTCAACAGGTCTAAGGCTACTGAGCCGAGCTATCTCACACGGTGCTATGTTTGATTCTGCCGAGCGGTATCCAGCTGGAAAGTGCCATCCCGGTACGCGCGAAGAGGTGCAAGGCATCATTCTGGATTGGATAAACGAACCTCTCCCTGCCGAGAACATTTTTTGGCTTCATGGTCCTGCAGGAGCAGGCAAGTCTTCCATCGCCCAATCTATAGCAGAAATCATTCGGGAGACGGAGAAGCGATATGCGGGAAGTTTTTCTTTGCTAGAGGGTTCTCGGACGCGATGGAGCGTCAGCCCTTTTCGCCACTTTGGCTTATCAAATCGCAACTCACATATCGGACGTTCGCAATATCGTGGACGATATTGTCGGCGCAGATCCCCCCTTCACCAAATCCTTGGACGTTCAGCTCAAGGATTTGATCGCTGATCCCCTTTCGAAATCTTCCTCCTCCTTTGCTCATACACCTACCATCGTCATTGATGGTCTGGATGAATGTGGAAACTCCCATACACAACGTGATGTGCTGAGACTGATCGGGAAGAGTGTTGCAGAGTATCAGATTCCTCTTCGATTTCTGATTGTCAGCCGCCCCGAGTTCTGGATTCGGAATGCTTTTGATGAAGATCCGCTAGTACAAATTACCAAGGGATTTTCTTTAGGCGACCCCGGTGATGTTGACAGCGACATTGAAGCATACCTTCAGGATGGATTTGCCGAAATTTATGCCAATAACTGGGATGTCATGGCTTCTGTCGAGACGCCTTGGCCCCCTTTCGATGTAATCCAGCACCTGGTCAAAGAGGCATCCGGCCAGTTCATTTATGCTAATATCGTTCTAAAATTTGTTGGAGCGTCATCTGATTTCTCCGATCCCCAAATCCAACTTGACCTGATCACTCAACCGGGTCCAACTCGCTCTTCAGCGTTCCAGGAGCTAGATAACCTTTATTCTGCTATTCTCTCGCTGTATCCTAGACGAGAGTCACTGCTGGTAGTCCTTGGAGGACTGCTCACGGGTTCAAGTCCGACAGCGATCGAACTATTTCTAGGGGTTTCTTCGACCGAATTCAATCTAGTGCTACGCGCCGTTAGTGCTCTCGTCAAAGTTCAGAAGGCTCGGCCTTCCCTTGATGACCCTGATATGGACAAAGTTTACGGAAATCGAGCTGTAGATGTTTCTTTCTGCCACCTTTCTTTGCACGAGTTTTTGCAAGATAAGAGCCGGTCAGGCCCGTTTTGGATCGACGTGCACCTAATTTATAAGCGGCTTATTGAAGGCTTTGTACGAAGTATAATGGAAACTGTGGATGGGAAATTTCAACATTCGTAAGTGGAATTACTTTTGGATGTGATATACGTAGGTCCCTAATATTTTTGTCGGGCATTACTTCAGGCATGTGCCGCTCATGCAACTGGATCATATGTGGCACATTTTCGCGAGGAAGACACTATTTTCGATTGATCCAAAGATCGTATATGATCAGCTGCAGTGTCTAGTCACCAGATTCTCCCAGGTTCAGGACATTGGTCATTTCTCTGGTTTCAGAGAACCCCGTATCTTCTTCGCTATATGGACTACCTGGCATCCCTTGTCACTGTCGTTGAGAACCCTCTAGACTTTTTCGACACTGACCCCTTTCATTTAACCAAGGATGCATTCTCATCTTTACGCCGCATATCTGCTTCAATCGCTTACAAATGTATTGACCGCATCCTCGTGGAGGCTCAGGATGTCGATATCCTAACGAACATGCTG
>JAJIRX010001025.1:0-79932 GCA_023853785.1 Psilocybe azurescens
ATGTTTTAATTAATTCACCACGCGTGGCCATCATCGGCGTGTTGCAACCATCCCACACGATTTCAGGCTGACCAGAGCTTCGGCTCTAGTTAAAAGCTCCGACTCGGAGATGGGACCGTATCGTGTCTTTCTCTAATATCTGTGCACTGATCGTCGGGGATTGTGGCCGGATGAGGCAAACAATGCGTTGAGAACGAGTGGCACCCGGTTGAATTCGGCGAAATGAGGGCATCTCATCCACTGCGAGCAAAGTTCGCCGAACCGCGGACCTCGAACCGCGAACTTGTCTGTACCACTACCTCCTGGAACATACAGAATACGGCACGGCTGCCACCAAGAGTCACATGGCATCAACACCGCCATGGCCTTGCCACCGCGCGCACATGCGCTTTGACTAGTTACAACACTTGTGCGACGACGCCAATGCATACCGACTCTGGTAGACGCCATTTTAGCTGGAAGCGGTGCCAACGCTCCGCATTAAAGGCGATCTGGTACTGGCTTATCCCACCTGACGAGAAATAACGTAGAGATCAAGATATGAACAGGTGAAATGTTTGCACGCCTCATGGCCACGCACCATGGTCTCCACATGATCGAATCTCCGTCTCCAGACCCAGAAAGCTGCACAAATACCTATTCCATTGAATCTGCAAGTTGTAATATCTCTGGAAATGATTATGTCAATACGCCACGAAATCATATGTGAACCTTTACCTCTGGATGTCGGCCAGACAAATCCAGAGAACCCTGTCGTAAAGAGGTTACATATGAGAAAGGAAAGTGGCATATACAGCAACGAAAACGTAACGCACCTTATGGAACCCCCTGAGAGAATCGAACAAACGAAGTAGATGGTAGATGGTCGGACGATTCGGCTCGGCCATCTCCTTGCTCGTCAATCCAGAGCTGGATCCACAGCTGCGAACGGTTCACCCCACATGGGCTGCTCGCGCGACTCCTCCTCGTCGTACAACGAGAGAAAGACATTGCTCGAAAACGTCGCGTGTCCGCCAGGATAGCAATAGTTCGAGTCCGCGCTCGCGGACAGCTGGTAGATAGGCTCCTTCCACGAACGCTGCTCCGCCATGGGGAACTCCATGATATGGTATGCTTGTTTTGGGTGTGCGTAGGTATGTCTGTCCAAGGGCGAGACGAAAGAATGAAAGAAAGAAATGGATGAACAACTGCTTCCAGTTCCAAGCCGACCGCTCAGGTCCCCAGTGATAACCCAAAAGAACAGTCACTGCGTACCCCTCAGTGTTTTGTATTATTGTCGTCGCCGTCAAGTACCCAGTACCGAAGGGGGCCAGGACGCTCGAAATGCGTGTTCGTGATGTGAAAAACTGCGAGGGTATACTTATCAAAGAGAAGAGAAGGTCGGCATATTGCTTAACCCTCGATTTTATAGGCAGGCAGACTGCAGTGCCAAAACCGGATCCGATGGTTTAATCTTGAACAAAGTGATGCCTCGACGTTCTCTCCGGGTTAAACGCATTTGAGATCATACGAAGCCAAATAAAGAAAATCCATGAAAAAGGGGCAGTTGTGCAAGATCGGCTCTGGAAGTGTGCTTCGCCGTCTGATTTCCAGCTATTCGTGCCCTATCACTACATGGTGATGTGCTATTCCCAGACCCAGGCCATCCATAGCTGGAGCCGTCATGTCCAAGTCATGTCGTCTTTGAAATGTTGAAACACCCCTGATATGCATCACAGGCCGCATTGCTTAGAGAAAATTGCGCGCATGAAAATTTTACGGGGAGAGAATAAAGTTGAACACAAGAACTAGGCGGGAAACTGTATGTTTCCCACGCCCCAATCGCGACGGTCCGGGTGCTACTGCACTGTGTCCGGGCCCATCCCGCTTCCATCTTATCCGTAAACTCGTCCGATGATACAAGGTTTATTGCAACTATCCATCCTACGCGACACAAAACGGTAATCGTGGTACCATCTGCTATGCGACGGCATAATGTAATCTACAGAAATAACTATATAATCAGATATTCTACCAAGAAACACGGCAGCGCGCAGCTTTCTTCAGATTTCTCGCTTCTTGATAATGAGGGTAGTTGACTCTGCAGGGAATTAGATCCTTTGAGGACTGGGATCATCAAAAGACCAAGATTCCATGCAATCTCTTTGTCTTTAGGCACACTAAACTCCAGTGATTGGATCAATATAGCTATGACCACCCCTGACGGCTGATATCAGTATATGAACCCTATGAATGACTCAAGAAATATCTCACTCATTTCCAACTGTGCGAAATTGAAGCCACTACCCAAATGACGCGTGAGTTAGTGATTTTATACGGCTCCAACTCAACCGTCACTTACATGCAGGCACGGTTTCCGGCAATAAACGTCATTCTACATCAATAATAATCAGTCTTGTATGGAAGAAGAGGACTCGACTGTGAGCACTCACTGGTGCGCAAATACCCCAGACAAATCGCGGATTTTGGCCACGCTTTCCGGCAGTTCCGAAAGCCAGCGCTCTGGCTTCCATTCGCTTGCATCCTCCCCCACGTCTTAGGGTTATGATTCGAGCCAATGATATTAACAAAGACGTCGGTACCCTTCTCGACGGGTACTTCGTGTATGACCGTGCCATTCTCCCCTGTAATAGGGTGTAGGAGGGGCAGCACAGTATCATTCAATGTCCTAACAACGACATCAATTCACAGTTAAACCTTGAAAAGCCAGTAGTCTGCTCACTGTCGGAACATGGTTGGAATAGGAGGGTACCTATTAGAGAAGGTGGATCGTCTCGTTACGGCTCTAGTACGGCGCTAGGACTCACACCCGCAGGGTTTCCTTGATAACAGCATCCAAGTAGGGCAGCGCAGTGACGTTGTTGAAGTCAATTGCCTCGTCCTGATGGTGGTAGGCCTCAGTCACTTCTACCCGAAGCTTTTCCTGTACGTCGGGATGTAGGGCCAGCAAATGAAGAACTCGAGCAATCGCAGAAGACGTTGTATCCATGGCGGTGAAAACGAGTGTCCTCCAGGCAATATTAGCCATAAACGCAATGTATCACAACAAAATTAAGCAACGTACGATATCTGGGCAACGAGCTCTTCGTCTGACAGACGCTCCGTTTCAACAGAAGTACGGTTCGCTCTGACTAAATGTAATTCATTGTCAGGGACTCTAGGATAATCAGCCTCAAAAGCGCGTGTCCTCACGAAGAATGCCGATAATATCTTGTCCGTCTTTATCCGTAACATCGTTGTCGAGATCCTTCAGCTGCTTCTTCAAGATCTTCTGTGCTTCGTCCTCCATAACATCCACAATGTACACAAGACGTTGGAGGAGCGACCATGGGATCAACTTCACCACAAACCGGCGGAACTGAGCCGGACCCAAATACTTCAAAAAGGAGTGAGAGCAGCGCCAGGAATCATCGCGGACACAGTAGCCCTTCAAAATCCATAAGTAAGTACCCAGCTCAATGGAATGGGGTAGAATTAAAAATATGCTTACACCAGCTGCTTTGTTGCATCCGAAAAGATACTGGCCTCGGAAAGCTTACCAAACGAATGTCCCATGCCTCCCCGACCGATCACTTCAAGCGCGAACCTGTTCAACCACCCCGTGACATCGATCTCCTTGGAGCCACTTTTGACCATCGAAGAAATCTGCGTTTCCAGCTTGGTAGGATCATATTGGGATGAGATATTTGCCACTGAATTACAAAATTTTAGGCTGGGATACATACCTCTCTAGCGATGGATACGAACATGGGTGTCATGCCCCGAAGGTGCTTGACTGAGAATGCGGGCGTCAACATCTTTCGCTGTTTCTTGTGCTGGCCTCCAATAGTCGACAGCAGGCCGGGACCGAATAGCAGCGCATTGGTGCTTTGAGAAAGTATAGCACATGAGTTCCAACCTAATGATGCTTCTGCCCGAAGAAGACTTACTCGGCGAAAGCACTCCACTCCTCGAAGGAATCCTGCTCTTTAACCAGAATGTGATGCATAGCTCTGGGGTCATTGACCACCAACGAACGCCCCTGTGTGTTATCCACCCTCTAGTTTCCACCCATGGCTGCGTAGGAATGAAGCGTACTCACCCCGAAGAGAGTTCCAAACTTAGCCGCCCCGCCGTAGATGTTGTTAACGTCAACCAACCAGTCACGTCCCGTGGTAGGACCAACCACATCCAGCAAACTGCCTGCTAACGCTGAGACGGTGGCTTGGAACATGAAGACATAGATCGTACCAGTTAAGAACGACGGAGAGGGCGGACCAGGAAGGTTTTGGTAAGCCGAGACGCGTCTGTAGAGCCAGAAGCCACCAATACAGCATCCTGCGATAAAATAGACGGCGCTATTGCTAGTAACCAAATCAGAAATTAACGCCATACTGCTTGGCTCTGGTGGTGTTGGAGTTCAAGACGGGGAAAAGGACTGAGCCTTCGCGATTTTCAGAAGTTTATATGACGGCGCTGAGTTGATCAGTATGAAACTCAATATTTCTGGAGTCAACGCTATGGCCTACAAGGCTTTAATAGGTTTCCCGGGGTACTATTCATACAGCTGTAATAGGACGGTTTAAGCTGTCAAAGGTCACGTAACTGAGAAGCTTTGGTTGGAGAAAAGCTACTCTGCTTACCCTGGTTCCTATGCAAATCCTTAGGGGATCCATCATCCTGCGCCGTTTCTTTCGGGCGTGGGTGGAGTTGGCTCATAGCTTCTGTTGAGCAACACAATGCTGAAAAGATTGAGAAAATCGTCAACAGAATGTCGGTATTACAAGTTGTTTAGCGTCGGCGAGGGAGTAGGGGACAGTGGCAATGCCATTGCTCAGAAGACAACTTTCCGCGATCCAAATTAAGTCCAGTTCATACCCCATATTCATAAGCTCGGCAATGGTCTATACTTATGGCAGGCCGTAACATATGTAGTGCGTGTACGTTCAATAGTGGGTGCAAGTGGGTGAGATGTGTCAGATTTGCAGTGGCGGCGACCATGACCTAGGCACAACCAAAGTTTATTTGTTTGGCCACTGCTGTGTGTAACGTTTCTGCCTAAAATGGAACATGCCGGAATTGCACACGGCACAACCGTTGGACTATCTGTCCCAAGATAAGTCTGAACCAAGTCAGGCTTCGACGTTACAACTCTCAGATCGTCACACCCGTTACTCCAGTACATGTTTCCTGGGGCGGCCGTGGACTTATATAGTAGCGGGAAACCCAGACCGCTACACTGTGCCACATCACTCAATGCAAACAAGTTCGCGGTCCACGGTTCGCCTTAGAAATGGAGGTTCGCGATTCAAGGTTCGAGGTTCAGGGGTTCGAGGTTCGCGCACCAAGTCACACGAACTTTGCTCGCAATGGGCGAGACTTTCTGGGCGAAATACTCTTTGCACGCCTGGTTGAACGGCCCAAACAACTACCTAATGGGTTTACTTGGCGGCTTCTATAATGCGCCTTGTTTACTAAAGTCTTGGCAACAATGACATAGAATTTATACGTGGAGATGTGAAATATCACCCAAGAGGACGCTTCGAAGAGGAGGAGAATGAGTCAAGCCAGTTGAGAACGATGAGTTGCCAATACCGCCTGCTCAACGAGTAAGCGCCTGTAAGCGCGGTGTTGATTCTTCCCCGACCTTACCATCAATCCGTGGTCGATAATCCTAATTCGTTTCGGATGCCGAAGAGAAAGACGGTGGAACTAAGAAGAGAACGATGAGTTCTGGGGGTGACCAGATTTTTGACTTAATATGCCTGTGTTTGCCAGGCGTGCAGATGCTGAGTTGGGATGGTGATGAGGTGTAAGACATGTCTAGATTATGTGACGTGAGTGTGATACACGAGATGCAGATCTGATTGAGCAAGATGTCGAATTGAAGTCGTATTTAGAGCTGGGAATAATTAATGAACAGTACTTAAGGGGAGACATCTGAGTGTAAGTGAGAGGGGCGAAGGCACCATGAACGGCTCTTATGGGGACGATATTCGATCACTTCGAACAAGCGCCGCTATCTTGAGTTCTGCGTATATTGCACGCATATGCGCATATATTCATACTTTAATTGAGTTCAGGTCTACAGAATTTATTCAGCCGATAATTTGAAATGGCTGAGTATCAATACGCACAACAAAAATAGAAAATTTAATGTCGAAACTACCTCGTGGACATCGTTCGGCCAATGCTGCGCAACGACTTGAGGGGAAAGGGTACTGGTCGCCAGACGGGTTGGATTACTGCGTTATTTAAGGTGCGTATTTTCAGGTCCCTAGCCGTGTACGACAAGAAGGGAGTGGAAGTGAAAGAGATGTAATTGTGTACGAGAAGAGAGTGAAAAAGGAAGAGATGAATGGTATTTGGGGAGCTTGGAGAATGTATATAAGGTGCGCACTTTAAGATGTTTGAATTGTGCCTTTTCTGCCTCTCTCACAGCCCTTCTTATTTTTCTTTCGGTCGTCTCACGTTCGTAGTCGCTTTGCTTCCCTTCTCTCCTGTATTCTTTCCATGTCATTGACCAAGCTGATTTCTTCATTTTGCGATAACTGCACGTATTGATTGGCCGTCTGCCTACCTAGTGGTACTGTACAAAATTGCGCCAAAATTGCGCACGATATCAGACGCGTCGTCTAGCAAGAAGAGTACAAGACCATCTTTCAAGTTGTCGGAGGTAAAGTTAGTGCCAATCAATGTCGTTTTCGTCGTCGTCAGTGGACTGTCGCTTCTGTACCGGCGCTAGATGTGGTTTGTCTTTCTTTCGTTCTTTCGCCTTATTCTCCTTGAATTTGATGTCGTGCGCAAGTTAGTGCCAATGAAGCCGGCGGACAGTGGACATCGTCGCCGACACGCCGCACGGCGACAACGGCGCGCAACCGCCGCAAATGAGAGGTCACGTGTTAAAGAGAAACGAGAAATTTGAGAAAAGATTTTGAAAAGGGATTGTAACCAGCGTCGATACTAATGATCCCTAGAACAGCACGGAGACTTGAGGCGACTTTACTGTCTGCTCGTCAGTCTCTGCCCCGCCCGGCTCGTCTCTACTCTACACCCTCCAAAAGGCATAATGCGCCCGCCACAGCGACTGCCACGATACCCACTCTGGACCCGTACCCCCCTTTTCTACCCCAAAACACCCCCAACCTTCACCCTACAATGAGATTCACGCTTTCCTCAGTAGAGGGATGCCCTTGACGCTCTTGCCGACCCCAGAACCTGGCACATCTGTATCTGCGGAGGCTGAGCGGTGGTTTGTCGATTCTCGGTCGTTGGACATGGCTGGGATCATCGACGCGTGTCTCCATAACCTCCACGATGTCAATAGGGCTCACGAGGTCTTCCAGCGTCTGCGGCAGAAGGTGGGATCTACTGTCGTGCAGACACCCATGTACAACGCTTTTCTGGCCGCATACATCAGTATGGCGGAGAAGGAGACGGTGACAGAGAAGAAGCAGTATTGGATCGACGAGGCTTGGAAACTTTACGAAGTAATGGAATCAGAGGCAGAAGAGGTCAAACCTAATGCGCAGACTTACGGCTACATGCTTTTGCTATGGCAAAAGTAAGTCATAGCCCATTGAAACTGACGTGTGCTCATTTTCTCTTGATAGATTCGACCAAGATATATCCTCTCTTTTGCCCAAGGACCAAATCATCTGCTATCCAAAATGCAGAAGCGCCAAATACCCGTGCTGGATGTCGTTTGCAACTCTGCCATCTCCGACCCCGTCGCATTGACGGCTATCGCAAAACGACTGGCCGTCGACGCCGTGGATCTCAACTATACCTCGGTTCTGACCGACCTCGGACATGCGCCCGTCGAAGTCAAGGCTCCCCAAGAGCAGTACGCCGATGTTCCAGACGTCAGGCCTGTTACTGTCGGTGCCGACCATGTACCCTTCAACATCGCCGGCCTCCGCCGCCACCTGAGCGGTCTCTCGGAAACGCGGGACCTGCTGCAAAACGATGCCTACGCCCGCCAGCGCCAGCTCGAAGCGTCCGTGTACGAGCTCGCCAAGGAGCAGCTCGAGCACCAGAAGGAGCAGTTCGCGGAGAAGGGGATCGACAGCCTCACGATACGGGACGACCAGCTCAAGCGGTGGATGTGGGAGTGGCACGTCCGGCTGCGCGACAGGCTCGAGAGGGACCACGCCACCCTGAGGAAGGGCGACCACCTGTTCAGCGGCCCCGATCGCGATGTCGAGCCGTACCTGCTCATCCTCAAACCGGAGACCCTCTCGCTGCTCACGATTCTCGAGGCCATTCGTCTGCACGGATCGGGCGGCGTCATCGCAGGCATGAAGACCGCGCGCGCGATCATTTCCATCGGCAAAGCGGTGGAGAACGAGCACAAGTCCCAGATCTGCAAGAACAACAACATCACGACCGCTAGTGCTCCTCACGGATCGGGGAACATCTTCACGCCGACGGGGTACCAGGACTTGTATCAGCGCAGAGTCGCGGCGGCGCAGACGGCCTCGGACAACGAGGGCTGGTCGGCTGCGTGGAGTCAGGCGTTGCGAGCGAAAGTTGGCTCGGTCCTCCTCGACCGCTTCATCGCTGTTGCGGAAGTCGCCTTGGAGAAAATCGACCCCATACCGGTGCCAAATTGTAAGTCGTTCTGTTCTTCCTTTCGTTCTTCCTGACGACGATGTCTTTTAATCCAGGGTCGAATCTCATCCCGCCTTTTACCAATCGTACGAGTACGTCCGTGGCCAGAAATTGGGTGTGATCAAATTGCACTCTATGGTCATCGAACGGTTGGCACAAGACAGTCTGCATCGTACCATCCATCCCCGCCATCTCCCTATGCTCGTTAAACCCAGGCCTTGGATTCACTACAACAACGGTGCCTATCTCTTCAGCCGAAGTACGTTGCCATTACTACCTTTTCCCCCTCAATAGTTCAGGTATCTAAACATAATGTCACTTTCAAGGTTTTGCGATGCGGTTCAAGGAATCAATGGAGCAGGAATCGTACATGAAAGCAGCGACGGAGCAAGGGAACCTCGAGCTCGTGTACGCCGGGCTGGATTTCCTCGGCAGCACGCCGTGGAGGGTGAACAAGGAGCTCTTTGACGTCGTCCTCAAGGTCTGGAACTCGGGCAAGCGGATGGGCAAGATCCCGCCGGCGGTGCACGACGAGCCCGAGCCGGTGCTGGATGAGGAGGCGGCGAAGGATCTGCAGGCGCGGAGCCATCATATCATCCGGCACAGGGCGTGGACGCAGGCTCAGGCGAACAATCATTCGGATAGATGTAGTGTGAATTATAAGCTTGAGATCGCGAGAGCAGTACGTTCACTTTTGCTTTCTTTTTTTTTTTTTTTTACTCCCTCTGTGTATCAACTAACCTGCGCGTTTTGTAACTATAGTTCCTCCCCGATACGTTCTACCTGCCGCACAACTTGGACTTCCGCGGGCGCGCGTACCCCATCCCGCCGCATCTGAACCACATGGGCGACGATCTGTCGCGCTCGCTCCTGGTGTTCGCGGACGCGAAGCCCTGGGCGTGCGCGGGCTCAGGTGGCTCAAGATCCACGCGGCGAATCTGTTTGGGTACGATAAGGCGCGGTTCGACGACCGTGTTGCTTGGGTGGACGAGCACATGGCGGGTATCAAGGAGAGTGCTGAAAATCCGCTTGATGTACGTTTTCATTTTTCATTTCTTGTCTGCATAGGACGCGCTGCTCATCAGCTGTTTATTTATTTCTTTTAGGGATCTGGGTGGTGGAGAAAGGCGGACGACCCTTGGCAGTTCCTCGCCACATGCAAAGAGCTCAAAAAGGCGCACGAGCTGGAGGACCCGACGGCCTACGCCTGCGCCCTCCCCGCATCAGGACGGAACCTGCAACGGGCTGCAGCATTATGCTGCGCTGGGCGGCGACACCCAGGGTGCGGAGCAGGTCAACTTGGCAGCGGCGGATAAACCGTCGGATGTTTATACTTTCATCAGTTTGAGGGTGCAGGCGGCGATAGATAGAGATGCGGAGAAAGGGATTGAGATTGCGAAGATTTTGAAGGATAAGATTACGAGGAAGGTTGTTAAGCAGACGGTCGGTTTCTTTTCTGCTCTTTCTCTCTTTTGTTGTTTCGAGACGTCGGTGCTGATGCTGACGTCTTTCTGTTTTTCGTATTGTGCTACAGGTTATGACGACTGTATATGGCGTTACGTTTATCGGTGCTCGTGAGCAGATTGAGAAGCAGCTGCGCGACCGAACGGATCTGCCCAAGGAGATGTGCTGGCAAGCTGCGACATACATCGCCAAGCAGGTTCGTCCCCCCAAAGCCTCCCCTTTCCTTCCTTTCTTTTCCTTCTCTAACCTCCTAATTCTCCACAGCTTCTAGCCACCATCGGCGACACCTTCAAAGGCGCCAAAGGGATCCAAGACTGGCTCAACCTGTGCGCGCGGCTCATCGCCAAGTCGATCCTGCAGGCGCGCTCTGGGCATGGTGGACGACGTCGACGGCCAGCGGTATATCACGATTGATAAGCGCAATATTAAGAAGGAGCAGATGACGTCGGTCATCTGGACGACGGTGCTGGGCCTGCCGATCGTGCAGCCGTATAGGAAGGTGTCGCGGAAGCAGATCAAGACGAGCATTCAGAGCGTGTATATCTCGGATCCGCATAGGAGTGAGGAAGGTGAGTTGCCTTTTCTTTTCTTTTCTTTTTTTTTCATTTTTTATTTTTTTTAAAAATCTTCTTCTGCTATTGCATGATGATGGATGGCTTATGACTCTTTCTCTCTTAGTGAACTCGCAAAAGCAGGCTACGGCTTTCCCTCCCAACTTTATTCACAGTCTGGACGCGACGCACATGCTGCTCACCGCTATCAAGTGTAACGTACGCATATCATATATCTACATGAAGCTTTATTTCAGCTGGTTCTGATGTCCAATATATTTTATGCTTATAGGACCGTGGCTTGACATTCGCATCGATTCACGACTCGTACTGGACACACGCGTGCGATATCGATACCATGTCGGAGGCGATTCGGGAAACGTTCATCAGCTTGCATCAGTCCGATATTCTCATCAAGCTGCACCAGGAGGTAAGTAATGCCTGTCTGCCTGTCTGCCTAGCCAGCAACCGGTGTATCCAACTTTCTTTCTTTCTTACTTACTTTTCGTTGTGCATCAGTTCAAAACGCGCTATGCGAACCACCACATCCCGCTCTCCGACCTCGGGTCGCGGAACAAGGGCCGGCCTGCGCTGCTGGTCGAGAAACTGAAGGCCGCGGGCACGCGGGGTGTACGCGAGCAAGGAGATGACGGCGGACCTCGGCGCGCTGGCGCCGCTCGTAGAAGTCACGGAGGACAAGGAGCAGTGGGCGGTGGTCACGAAGGTGAAGAAGTTGAGCAGTGCGAAGGATAAGGAGGCGGAGGAGCAGGAGGATATTGTGGCAGCGATCGAGGCGGAGAAGCAGGAGAAGGAGGGACTGGAGGAGCAGGAGCAGGAATTGGAGTCAATGCTGGTCAACACGAAGGGCCAGACGAACTTGTTCGTGCGGTTGACGGATCTGATACCGCCGTTGCCGGAGAAGGGAGATTTCGAGGTGGCCAGTATCAAGGCGTCGCCGTATTTCTTCTCATAGGAACAAATCTCCTCGGTTTTTTTTGGCGTGTTTTTGGATTTTCCTCTCATTTTCTGTGTGTGGAGTATTCCGACGACGACGACTTGCTTTCTATCCCTATTCCTATTCCCCTCTTGTCCCTGCCCTCACCCGACGACTCGCGTGTGTTTTATATATAATTTCTAGTTGATTAACATATCACTATTACCTGCCCCCTGCCTACCTTTCTACCCCCTCATTAAAGTATCTGCGTCGTTGACATATAGCATAGTAGTAATTATGTATTTTAGAAAGATAGATTTATAGTTGCGCATTCATTCATCTTAGCGCTAGAGTTTGCGCATTACCCGATTACATACCTTGGTTGGAGTACATTCTGTGTTTGCAGGTACTTCTGTATGAGAGATGATAGTTTGATTTAGTCGCGTGGTGGGGTTTAACGTTCAACTTCATGGTCTTCGGGTATCGTTGGTTCAACATGACCAACAATTCTCAGCAGCGAGCAAGTGCGAATGTAGAGGACGGTGGATTCACAAATCCCCATGTCATGTTTTGATCACAACTTCTACCTCTACAAAAAGCCGTAGTCGTACTCTGTAGTCGTCTATAGAAGTTAATGGTGGTGCACGGGCTTGGGAAGGTCCTCCTCGAGGAACGCGAGGAAGGCGTCAGCGCCGCCGGAGGAGGCCTCGCTCGACTCGGTGCTGGCCTTGGCGGCGGGGGCGTCGGCAGCGGTGGGCTCGGTGGCGGCGTATGCGCTGAGCTCGGCGGCGAGGTCCGAGGGGAGCGCGGGTGTCGCAGGCGCGGCGGGGGCGCTGAAGTTCTTCACGACGCCGACGTGGGCGTCTTTAGACTGTCAGATGCGCACAAATGGGATAGCCAGTCAGTACCGGGTTTCTTTCGTCAAAACTCGGGAAGGACGGGTGGTGAAGCTGGGAAAGGGAGGAGAGGCTTACAGCGGGTACGGGCTTGTAGGCTTTGATCTCGCGGACGTAGAGGTCCTGGACGAGGTCTGCGGGTGTATTCGGGATGAGCATGAGCGTGTGCGGGATTTGATGACGGGCTCCATCAAACAAATTAACTGCTTACCCTTGCGCGACACGGCAGAAGAAGCAAACGCGCGCCGGGACACTGTCTGTCGGGCCTGCGGAGTAAATATAGGTCAGCGGGTGGGGTGGCGGCGGGAAATGGGGACAGCGGAAGGGGACGCACGATGCTCGCAGCCTGCCTGAGGATTGTAGTCGACATGGTGGTTGCAAAGAAAACTAGGGTAACGTGACGAGTGGCGTCACCGTCACGGGTGTCACCGTCCTTCTAGGAGTAGCCGGGCGTGCGCAAGCCGTTCAGGTTCCCGAACTTGTTATCGACCTACCGCCACTACCACCACAAACAACTCGAATTTGCAAATATGCTCTCCGCTGCTCGTCGTCTCCCCCGCGCTGTTGGTGTCTCTGCGAGACTGTACACCACTGGACGCACTGAGGGCTCTGTCGCTCAGTCAAAGGGGTTCAAGTACGTGGCTGCGCTACGCGTGTTTACCCGATGTCTCTGATGTCTTCCCTACTTTTTTTCTTTTCGTCTTTTGGCGTTTACAGTAAGAAGGAGAAGGCTCATGAAGGTGCGTGTTTGCGTGTTATATGTATGCTATCATAGCGTTCTCTGTTGTCTGACTCTGGCGCGCTCGCTCTCTTTCTTTGCAGATCAATTCGTCCATGCTCATGAGATGGAGCAACTCGCTAAGTTGAGAGCACAGGTGCGGACTTTGCCGTTGTAAGGTTTGTGTTTGGTTTAACGTTGCTGACATTTTCGCTATGTAGATCGAGGCGAAGAAGGATGAGCTTGTTAGTCCCTACCCTACCTATCCTATCCTATATCGACGTCTGATGCTTATATACCTTGCTACCTCCACAGTCCGAGCTGCAAAAGGACGCCGACGCTATCACTAACAAGGCGACGCCCAAAGCATAAATCATAAATCGTAAATCATGCACATTGTACATGGATCATGTAGGTCAGTTCCGCGTCCGTCTCTGGAGACATTGGACAGTTAGCTGATGGAACCTGTTGCAGTCGTCTTTTCGTGGTTTTTTTCTTCTTGTCAAATGCATATTTTCTTATAACAATGAATTCTGAATGAACCCAAACTCGAGGCTTCATCTCATTCTACCTTCTTCTCTTCGCGCCGTCGTGCGGAACGAGCTGTATGAGGATGTTGTGATAGAATCATACCGCATATTGAATGTCATAGCGGAGTCGAGACACACATCCTAGAATCTTAATGCCGATTCTATGCGCTATGGACCAGGAACCTCAACATTTGCCTCGACCATGTGTATGTCGATCGAGGCTTGAGCTATGTTTGGAACTCGAGGAAGTGTAGGTCACCGGGACATCTGCTTTTGGGTTTAAGTTCCGACTTTCGATTTTGAGTTCTTGATAAGACTACGGCAGGATGCGTCGGCTACATTCACAGTTTCTCGGTCACGGGGCCCAATGTCTACCTCAAACTTGCCTCGAACCACAGCGTTTGCATTTGCGTTCAAGTTGCCATCGCTGTCAAATCGCTGTCAACCTTTTCATTTCGCTCATATTTCTTCTTCGTACTTGAGTACTGCATCAGAAATCCCCCATACTAAGTTCGAGAGTAGAGCTGAGATCAACAAGCTGGTGACCCCGAGTCCCCCTAAAATGTCTGATCTTGCTGCTACTCCCCCAGTCCCAGTCCCAGTCCCAGCGCTAGCGCTAGTACACCGAGCACAGGCAGCAACACACCAGGCACCACCACCGCCACCGACACCGCCACCGCCACTGCTCGTTCCGGACCTCATCTTCCGAATCTCACTGGTGTCACCGTCCTTCTAGGCTCGTTTGAGGAGAGGTCTTAAGCTCTTAAGCCGGGCGTGCGCAAGCTGTTCGGTTTCCCACTTGTTATCGACCTACCACCACCACCACCACCACCACAAACAACTCAAATACGCAAACATGCTCTCTGCTGCCCGTCGTCTCCCCCGCGCTGTCGGCGTCTCTGCGAGACTGTACGCTACTGGGCCAAGGGGGTTCAGGTACGTGGCTGCGTTACGTGTGTTTGCCCTAATGTCTCTAATGTCTTCCCTACTTTTGACTTGTGCAGTAAGAAGGAGAAGGCAGAGGAAGGTGTGTTTGCGTGTTGCATGCTGTCCTAACGTTCCCTGTTGTCTGACTCCAGCGCGCTCGCTCGCTCTGTAGATCAATACGCCCGTTCTCATGAGATGGAGCAGCTCGCTAAATTGAGAGCACAGGTGAGGACTTGTTGTAAGGCTTGTGTTTGGTTTGACTTTGCTGATATTTTCGCTGTGTAGATCGAGGCAAAGAAGAAGGAGCTGGTTAGTCCCTATGCCGTCCTATCCTATATCAACGTCTGCGTTGAGGCGATTTCTGATGCTTATATACTCTGCTACCTCCACAGTCCTCGCTGGAAAAGGACGCCAATGCTATTGACAACAAGACGACGCCTAAGGCATAAATCATAAATCATGCATACATGGATCATGTAGGTCAGCTCCGCGTTCCTCTCTGGAGACATTGGACAGTTAGCTGATGGAACGTGTTACAGTCTTTTCATAGCTTTTCTTGTTGTCGAATGCATATTTCCTTATAACAATTAAATGAATTCTGAATGAACCAAACTCTAGGTTTCATCTCATTTTACCTTCTTTTCTTCGCATCGTTGTTCGGAACGAACTGTGCGATGTTGTAATAGAATCATGCTGAATGTCATAGCGGAGTCAAGGCATACATCCCTAGAATCTTAACGCCGATTCTATCGATAAAACTAAAAGGAAATCCCCCTTCTTAGGGTTTCTGCGGGAGAAAGGGGGATGGTTGTTGGATGTTTGCCGCCCTAAGAAACAAGAGGATGCTCATCAATGACTCACGAGAACCATAATGTCAGGGGGAACTGAATTGTGATTATGTCTACCTAAGTATACACAGGCTATGTATGACAAAGCCTATATTTTTGAATGAGAAAAAAAACATGGAAGATGGTAAATGAGAACGAGTACTGAATTCCGAGAACCAGATAGATGACGAACATGTACTGCCGCATGCCCTCCCATTTGGCAAATGTGCTGAGTACTCATGAGTCGGCGTTCGTTGATCTTACCTAGAAGAGATGGTGGCTGGTATCAAAGATTTGAGATTATTGAAGGTGGCTACGGCCTGGGTACTGGGCCCAAGTGAGGATGGTCGACTCCAGACAGATTTTTGGGGAGGGAGAGAAAAGGATGATACTTCAAGCTTCAAGCTTCAATTGAAGAAGCACTTTGATTCCCTTGAAGTTGGTTTCGTGCTCAGTAGGCGATAGAAGGTCAGAGAACTTTGAGGAGCATTTGCCTCGAGGCTCACAAATCTAACGGGGCCACAAATGGCAATTTGTCATACATGAATTCGGTCCTTGTTGAGGGTTGGCGGATACAACAGAAATGACGGCACATGGCGATGCTGAATAGAGCCCATTCGACACGACAGTGAACAGCAAAATAGAAGAAGGTCGACATCAGTGTTCTTTCATTGTAAATCTTTGGCAACTCTACGCCTCATAACCGAAGAAATGATCGCACAATGCCGAACCCCAAATAGGCGCCAAATGCTTTACAGTATTCAAGAGTCCCAAACTTCCAAGATCCGAATTATGGTTCACGCGCTTTTACTCTCTCAACGTTGCTCCAACATCGACAAATTGGTGTTGTCAAGGACACCATGCGAAACCCAAAATTGATTTTCAAGGCAAATATTAACTGGGAAAGTGGCATAAATAAATTTGGAGCTCAGTTTACTATCTAAGTCACTTTGCTCCTTGACTGCATCGTCACTGTCCTATTCCACTCCACGACTATCCCAGAAATGGCTCGTTATACCGCTGCGGGATAATCTGTATATCCACTGGCATAGTCATCTTGACTGGCTGGAGCTTGGAGTAATGGCACCTTAGGAGGGTTGTTCAACGCAATTCCCTGCTCCACACGTTTCGCTAGATCTGGATGGGTAGCCCAATTCAATCCTATGAAAATGCCGTCGATTTTTCCGGCAGAGATAAGTTCCTCCCCTTCCTCCGGTGTAACATCTGTGTTGAGGAATACTTTTGAGTTTCTAATGTAGGGACGATATGCTTCGAGGATGTCATGGTCGGTTCCCCGGAGTGTTCCTAATCGTAGAAATACACAGGTCGCGTCAGACACGTTTCCACTACAGAAAGGTACGTGCTTCGTCCTACTGACCGTTCAATGCGGCATCCCATACGGCGTTGTAGCGCGCGAGAGCGAAGTACGAAAGGTTTAGCTTATCGGCCTCGCTAATAAAGTAGGAGAAAGTGTCGAGTGTGTCCTGCAGGGGCATTCTATGAAACTCAGGTAAAGATAAGTGGGGTATATATTCTGCAATATACACTCACCCTAGATCGTTCAACCCTGCAGCAGGGCTAAGCTTCACCCCTACATCGGGGCCGTAGACGTCTTTCAACGCCTTCAACAACTCGAGGCCGAATCTGGCACGGTTTTCAATGCTACCTCCCCATTCGTCGGTGCGTTGGTTGCTATTATAATCAAGGAATTGATGCGGAAGCACACCACTAGAAGCCATTACTAATAGGAAAATTGTTGGCCATATAGAAGAGACCGAAGAGTGTCTGGCTTAGACATACGTTCAACACCATCGAAGCCCGCTTTTTGGCATTGATGGCGGCATGTACATATTTCCCGATTAGAACTCGAGGATCGTCTATTGCTGTAGGCTTAACAAAAAGGCGTCAGAGTTTTTGTTCGGTAGTCCTTGGATAGACATACTGTAACAAAGCCAGGTTCTCCTGGAAGCTGACGAAATTTGCCACCGCGAGCGGCTATCGCAGAGGGTGCATATACAGGCTGTGTATTATGTTCCAATCATGGGTATTGTATCTGAAATCAACATCTCAATAGAGGACGCACCTCTCCCGCGAGCTTCTGCTCTGGTGTGTCTGGATGAGAAAGCCTTCCGGCTAGACCAACGTTCAATCAATCGAATCTGGAAAGTTTCCAAAACACATACTATGCCAAAGCTGAAAATCGAAGCTTGGATCAGATCTAGCAGACCAATGACGCCAAACGTGAACGAACCTGGGCGTATATTTTACTGCCTGCACTGTGGACAGCATCCGTGATAATTTTCCAGCCAGCGACATGTTTCTCGTCCCAGAGTCCAGGAGCATTGGGCCATGCGGATCTGAATAAAAATAAAAACGACAATTCATGAAGCACACAAGACACGGCAAGTAAAGTCATTGTACTTACCCTTGACGACATATCAGTATGCCTTCTGAAATTATTAGGCCAGCACCACCAACGGCGCGCTGTACATAATACTCCTTCATAAGTTCAGTAGGATATGTGCCATCGGCACGATTCCTCGTGAGAGCAGACATCCCAATGCGGTTCTTCAAGCTGAGACTTCCTACTTGAATCGGTTTGAAGAGATTTTTGGTTGACATGATGGCAGATACTATTTGACTGTTCTGGATTCTTGAAGGTGGGGTGTTATTGCTTCGTTGTTCTGAGCGGCAGGTCGTTTTATAGGTGCATGGTGTTGTAATCCGGGCCGTAGTCAATCCTTGAATGTCAATTTCATATCCTTATGGAATGAATACAGATCCATACTTGGTCTTAAGCGCAGTTGGTGTTTGTAATCAGCAGTACCGGAGCATTGACACGGATGGACTGTAACAGTGGATACAAGACTTGACGGTATGAAAATAGTGATGCTTACTCAAATCATATTACGCATAGATCACGACTGTGTAAAGAGTGGGCGTAAATCCACAACCAAGCATGACGCTAAACTGTCACTTTTGTCAGCCTGCTGAAACATGATCCCAATCTCGTACCAATACGATCTACTAATAGTCCTACTAGTCAATTAAATTGCGTTATGCAAAAGTGGTAATCGTCACATACTTACTATATACAGATACATCGCTTTAGCTCCTAGATAACGAAATTTGTGACGTGAAAATCTAGCTAGTAAAGCAGCAGTGCGACATGCGTGCATGTCAATAAGGGGTTTCACGGTAGGCCATTTTCAACTATCCAAAAACAGCTCCCTCCTCTTAGTTTTACATCATTTTTCGTTCGTTCTTCCTTTTGTTCGCTTTTTGCGCACTCCCACTATCCAGATATTTAAAAAAGAACACACGAAAATGGAGCTGTTCCGGGGCTTTCACGAGGTGCCGTTTTTTTATGATTTTTTCAATTCAAAAAAGACATTGAAAAATGACTCAAAAACGGCCAGAAAATGTATGACTATGAACGCCATCTGAGCGTCTCAACCGGAACGTCTACTGCAGGCTGTGGCAGTGAGTGGCTTGCGGAATCCATATATCAATGTAAGCCCATGCGTCTACGAATCCATCGCCGTTCATTGCAATCTGACCACTCATTTGCATCTTTTATGGCTGCCGTCTGACGAGCCTGGTAGCAAATCTTTCCTTTTGTTATAAATGTCGTTGTTTGTTGAAGGAAACGAACGAGGCCCGAGAGGCGCCTCACCAAAAGCACCGCCGTGCTTGGCATCGGCATATGTACACCGCAGGCGCCCAACGCGTGTGCGCGATCGGAATTTTTTTCCCTTTTGTGTTTACATTTATTTCTATCTACTAAATTTTCCATACGATAAATTCCCACCCTTCTCATCCAATGCACCTCAGTCGGTTCTTTATCTGACTGAGGTGAGCATCCTCCACTATGAGCCCGATTGGTGCAGAACGAAGGGAATGTACATTGTACACACAAGAAATTTACACGTCTACCGCTGATCTAATGGCATTTACATTGTGTTTGATAAACATTGATGTCTCAGCAGTTTGATATCGGACAAAGAGGCTGGCTCTGTACAGTTTCGTTTTAATTCGACGCCCAACTGAACATCCGTGATATGCAATGGTGTACTCATCTTCAGCACTACCGTGCTTCACTATGAGCCCGATCGGGCCGGAAATTCCATTTTTAACCGCCCTTAAGTGTCTGAAACGGGTATTTCCGCCCCAAAAGTTGTGAATCTAAAAATGGAGGAATTGCATGCTGAAATTCCGAGTGCCAAAAACGTACATTTAAGGTATGAAATATGGCTCAGGAGAAAGATTGCGTTTCAGATCGAAAATCCGCCATCATATTCTTACTAAAAACAGTGGAAATTTTATACTTCATGTTAAATTTATGTCCAAAAAGATATTCTGCCTTTATTCTGCCTAAAGAAGTCTATATTTCATCACTTTTCAATTATAACCTCACAACCGCTGCTCCATTAAATTTAATTTTTGGCACTCTCATAGAGACAGCTTATATGCACATTAATTTAAATTATATATATTTTTGTATTCCATGTAAGGGTCAAAATATTAGGCAGTTTGTGTGGAGCCACGGGAGCCACCCGTGGCAAAATGTTGATGTGTCATTCCGGCCCGTGGCTTGCTTGTGGCTGGCCTGTGGCTTTGATCGACGATGTTGGCGGGTTTTCTGAGGCGCATATTGCACAAATATTAGACCCTTTTCATTGTAGTGACTGTACGATGTAAATATTAATCTCCTGCAGGTTCAGGCTGTCATATCTTTGTAAAATTGGTAGAAAATTTGAGGTAAAAGTAAGCTTAAAAACTAGTCTTTTTGTCAACTTCTCATGTTTAGATTTCTTCACAAACACTTAAGATGGAATGTAGGCATCTCATGGTAACTTTTAAACTTTTTTTCATCCTTTTGCACATCTTATTATTAGTATTATAGACATATGAAAACTGGTGAAAACAGTCATTTAGCCACAGAAAAGCCACGAGCAAGCCACAGGCCGGAATGACACATCAACATTTTGCCACCGGTGGCTCCTCGTGGCTCCACACAAACTGCCTATTGTAATGAATGTGCCAAAAAGTGTAATATCAGGCTCTGACATTGCAAAATGGCTTCTTTTTCTCCAGTTTTTTTTTTCATTGTGCATAACAAATAATTTAGTATCTTGCTTATAATTTTTTGAAGCTATAAGGTGTAAGGAAGGATGGTAAAAATACAGGTGTGACAAGACACTGAAATAGTCAACAAAGATTTTAAACCCCAACATATACATTTAGGCTTCCCTCGGATTTTAAATATTCATTACAATTCATGTTGATGATTGCAAAATTGTGTGTGACCTGTGTGTGACAACTATTCTAGACACTAGGTCCCTTTCTTTTCCCTGATTCCTCTCTTTCAATGTCAACTCTTAGAAATAAAAAACATATTATTGTAGCTGAAATGCCAAGCTTTACAATGGTAAACATTTTATAAAAATTAGTGCAGAACTCGTAAAGATATGCTTTGGTCTTTAAAAATTTACAAACACTGGGTTAGTGATAGTAACAGGGCATGGGGTGGAATTTCTTATCTTTCTGCAACATTTCTGCACTTTTGTAAATCCTTTATTTATTACACAATCTCTGCTTGGGCAAGAGCTCCACTATGGTCAATAATAGCCCATTTTCCATGATCATAAACATGACCAACAGTACACTGAATAGCATTGAGGTCAACAACCTCAATGGGGCCCATCTTGCTCATAATACTTTATTCCCAAGGTATTTTGACTATCAAGTTTGACAGATCAAATGGCAGCAAGACACAGTGTGGTCTCATGGCTTTGTTATGAACACTTTATTTTTCTTTTGCTTTTGCTTTTCTTTTTCTTTTCTTTTCATTTTTGCATATAAAAACCTTCTTATCACATGATGGACAACATCATGTGATCGTGATATTGACTCGTTCTACTCTGACTCATGTTGTCGACACCATTATGACTCGCTTCCGTTCTGACTCACGTTCTGACTCACGTTGACGGCACTATAGTGACTCATCCTATGCTTGACTCATACTTGGACTCATTTCATACTATCTTTGTAGATACTCAAAATGCTTAAATAGCCAGTAGACACTGCTATTGTTCCTTAGCTAGTTCTTGAGAATCTAATCTACTCTTACCCAATACCGGCTTGGAAACTCGCTGTTCTTGACTACTTGACTGTCGGCTTTATCCATGCACATGAATATAAGCCTGAAGTTGTAACAGGCTTGTTCCAAGAGTAGCACTGGCTGGAAGAGTTAAAATAAAGATACAGAGAAGCTGGCCATAGAAATCTTGTTGTTCAAATGCAGGTGTTCAGCTTCGATGACAGGCATGTCTGTTAACAAGAAGTTGGTACTAATTAAAAAAAAATGATCAACTAATTATAACACATTGTAAATTTATACCTACCTGGCAATAAGTTGCATCATGAGCATCATTTGGTGATTTGACAAGTTCTGATGCATGGATGATATCACCTCCTCCAATGTGTTGAACCTTTCCAAATTGTAAGACTTTGGTTTCTGGATTAGGAAGCACTTGGTGAATAGTTTGAATAGGCTTTTCAAAAAATGTTGCAAGTGCAGCAGATACCTTGTTCCATAAATGAGGTGATAGCATCTCTTGTTGACGTGGTGGTAATAGATGGCTATGATCATCTGTACACAATGAAACAGTCAGTAAAATTCAAGCAAAAAGAGTACATGACACACATTTTCAACATGGAACCCAGCTGCATTATCTTCAAATTTCTTGAATGAGAGCTCTGAATATAGATCATACATTGATTTGATCTGTATAAGTTGTGCTTGGTCCATAATGAAGTTGTCAATATTGGTGTATGGTGAGCAGTGGTTTTGATGGCAGGCAATATGTTACCACAGAATTTCTCCATTGGAAAGGCCCAATAAGCCCAAAACTGGACCAGCAACTCTAATTTCTGGACCAATATGAAGTAAACTTTGAACTGTAAGAAGGCAGAGAGGAAGCCTGGTTTTGGAGTTCCCAATTTCCCATCTTCTCCAGAGTGTTTAATTAGCAATTTATCCAGTTCATTTGATCCTATCATCTTCCAAACTCTTCATTCTTCCTCTACACTTAGATCCTCAACTCTCCATCACTTCCATTGTTCAGGAATATTTTATTCAGCAACCTTGGTCTTGGTGTCATGTTTATCCATCACTCTAGTCATCCTTTATCTGCAAAAGCCACAAAGCCAGAAGTAAGGCCTGGTGACAGAGTAATGGCTAGAGCAGTCAAAGGTGATGATGTAAGCAATATTCTTGGACCACAAAGTCAAACAGAGCAGCAAGGCAGATAAAGGATGACTAGAGTGATGGATGAAGATGACAACAAGACCAAGTTTGCTGAATAAAATATTCCTGAACAATGGAAGTGATAGAGAGTTGAGGATCTAAGTGTAGAGGAAGAATGAAGAGTTTGGAAGATGATAGGATCAAAATGAACTGGATAAATTGCTCTGGGATGCAAGAGTGTGAATGGAGAGTTGTCTGTTCCAACCCTTGAAGGACATCTTGAATAACTGGAATAACTGCTGATTTTTGTGCTGAATACTGATGATAACTTTCTTGAGTGCCTACTGGAGTGCTGAAACTGAGTGCTGATAACTTGAAAATTTTCTGTGAAGAAAGTTGGGGCTTGTAACTTCCTTGCATTCCAAGCAATACTACTACATGGTTTATATATTAGAGAACATAGAAAAATATTTAAAAGAGGTCAAACATCCAAACTATACTAATCTTTCTGTAGAACAACACCCAGTAGTCCTATCTGCCAACTACATACACTAGAATGAAGGCTGATGGAGTTTAGTAGTGAAAAACAGAAGGATGAGTAGGTAAGTAACATAGGATGAGTAAGTAAGTAACATAGGATGAGTAAGAAGTATAAGCAGGATTATGAAAAGCAAAGTGAGATGAGTAAGAAAGAAGTGAAGCTGAGTAAGTACAATAAGCAAGAATGACAAAAGAAAGGAAGGATCAATCATATGAAAGTGTCAGACAATAGAAAAGAGCCAAAATAGCAAACAAGTACCATGCTAATGAATAGAACCAGTCTATTCATGGCACAGCTCAGTCATCCATTACCAAGACTGCTGAGTGAGACAAAGATTTTCTGTATATGTGGAATCCAGTTAAGAACCAAATAGTTGTAGATTACCAAATGCTGATGATGATGGTGATATATGATGCTGTGCAGTGCAGTGCATACCAGGATGGATAGGGATGAAGTCCAGAAATAAGTTGTGCATAGCCTTGAGGTTTGAAATGGTTAGATGATTTTGTTGAAGAGGAGACTGAAAGTTGGAATGGAGATTGAAGTGGACTGTGAATGGGCTTTGACATTGAATATTGAGGGATGTGTTTCAGATAAAAATGTGAAATAATAACCCTGGCTTCTGTATGCAATGGGGAGTTAAGACAGACACTCTAAGATTATAGATAAATCTCATATCCAATCAAAATTGGTGTATGACAGCAGGTGATTGCCTAATTTAGTGAACAGCCTTTGTGAGGTCTGGGCACAGGGATTGCTTTAATTAAGGTTTCCACCACTTGGTGATTGCTTGTAAGAGACTGATGGGTGTTACCCCTTGTAAGATCCAAGGTCACTTCTTCTTAGAAGTTTTTCTGTGCATGGGACTAATAGCATAGTCAATGGTGCAGGTGATTGCCTCAGTGGCTTGGTTAGGGCTGCTTTGATATCTGTGTAGAAAACTAAAGGTAGTCTTTGGTTTGTAGTGCTGATTAATAGGCCACACTACCCCTTAGTTAGTTTGTAAGATTTACTATGCTCATTGGTCCCACTAGAAAGTGAAGTCTCAAAGCCTAATAATCTGGTGTATCTTCTACCCTTCACTAGTATAATATATTGGCTTATTACAGATAACAATCACAAAAATAAGGACCTCTGTGTCTCACTATGAATTGTAAGCTCAGAATGGTTTACACCTTTCAGTGACATTCACAGTTTCTTGGTCACAGGGCCCAATGTAACTGTTCACCTCAAACTTGTCTTTGCATAATGAGTTTCTTATAAAGATCAGTCATGGGTCTACCACTGTTCTTGTTGCTTGCTGTTTGTATTCAAGTTGCCATCTCTGTCAAATAGCCTTTTATTTTGCCTGTAGTTCTTCTTTGTACTCAGGTACTACATCAGAAATTCCCATACTAAGTCTATGAGAGTAGAGCTGAGATCATCAAGCTGGTGACTCCTGAGTCCTCCTAAAATAGATTTTGCTGCTGTGCCTTCCAATCCCAGTCCCAGACTCCCAGAGCTAGCACTAGTACACTGAACACAAACAATAGCACACCAAGCACCACTGACATTGACACTGCAACCACCACTCCTTGTCCTGGACCTCATCTTCCAAATGTCACTGGTGTCACTGTCTTTCTAGGCTCATTTGAGCAGAGGTCTTAAACTAGACATGCACAAGATGTTTGGTTTTCTACTTGTAATTGATCTACCACCACCACCACCACAAACAACTCAATTTACAAACATGCTAGACTGTAAATTACTGGGCCAAAGCTACTTGGGTACATGGCTGCATTACATGTTTGCTCAATGTCTATGATGTTTTCTCTACTTTCTCTGGTATCTTCTCTACTTTTTCCTCTTGTTTTCTTTTTCCTCTTCTGACTTGTGCATTAAGAAGGAGAGGGCAGAGAAAAAGTGTGTTTGTGTGTTGCATGCTATCCTGACATTTGTTGAAAAGACCAAATTGATCAGATAAAAACATGTGATTGGGAGGTAAACACGTAGTGTACAATAATGTAAATACTGTACTTATATACTGTAAATACAATTTATACTAACTAAATTTACTCTATAACGGAGAATTCAGTTTATATAAAAATTCTACATACTTGTGGCTGTGTATTCAGTGCACGGGATCACAGGAATTGTGCCATTTGATTCCCATATTCCAACACACCCTCGCAAACAGCAAAATAACCAGAAAATAAGACAAAAATAAAATAAAAAATCACACCCTCAGAAACTAAAAAGCTTCATCATCATCAGAGTCATCTTCCAAAGCAAGAGCAGCATGCCCTATAGATCCAGATTTGATGGGATGGGGACTGGAAGAATTGGTGCAGTTGGACTGATAATGACCTTTCTTACCACATGAAAAACAAGTGATGTGGGCAATACCATGAGAGGGGGGCACCAGTAACAGCCATAGCTTCATTCTGGGGGTCCTCAAGCTTGTGCTTGGTGTGGGGGATATTGGTGTTGGCGCTGGTATTCATTCATGAGGCAGGTGATAATGTAGGTGAGTGTATATTCATTGTCTGGGGTGGCATCGAGTGAAATAAGAAAAGAGACATATGAATGGGGAAGTCCTGAAGTAATGGCAAGAATAAGGTTGTCCTCAGTGACCTTCACACCTGCTTCCTCAAGAAGAAATGCAATATGGCAGACATGGGCAATGTAGGCAGACATGACTTCACCACAATCAAGGTGGAGATGGTGAAAACAGCGACAGAGAGAAATAATGGTGGAGCGACCACGTGATGTATGAATATCTGAGAGTGTTTTCCAGATGACAGAGGGGTCCGGGTTACAGCAATGAGCAAGCTGGGAAGGGGTTACACAAAGAATGAGCTCTGCACAAGTCTCAGATTGCTTGCACATAAATCCTTGACTTTCTTGGTCTGTTCAGTCCCCTCAGAGTGTTCTGCAGTGCCATCCACATAATCCAATAAGCCCTTGCAAGTGAGTAAGGCTTCCATGTAAATCTTCCACTCAAAATAATTCCCATCAGTGAGTTTGTCAAAGGTGGTTTCGGACAGCATGATGGCACACTAAAAATAGATTTGATGATAGCAACGATGGTAACAATGATAAAATGATGGTTCCGGCTGTGATTTGGCTTCTGCAAGCAATTCAGATTTGGTGGTGATTTGGCTTCCACAAGCAATATCGGCTCTTGGTGAGCAAGGTTACAATGACAATGACAATGATAACAATTTGACAAAAGGGATTTGGCCCCAGTAGGCAAGAACAACAAACAGAAACAAAGAGAGTGCAAGGGATGGCAAGGAACTGGCAGCAGAAACAGTTAGGGTCACGTGTTTATGTTGAAAGACCAAATCAATCAGATAAAAACTGTGTGATTGGGAGGTAAACGTGTAGTGTACAATAATGTAAATACTGTACTTAAATACTGTAAATACAATTTATACTTGTTGGGAATGTGCTCGGACATTCCACACATTTAGCTTATAGATTTACCTTATTAATTATCTTACTAATAATCTCTCAGGCTCAGTTATACCATACATAGAAATATTTAGATGCTGGTAGATTATTCTAGTTACAGTATATACATGTATATAAGTAGCTGCAAAGTCTACACAATAAAATCGAGTATTCCAAACATAAATTGTCAATAATACTAACTAAATTTACTCTATAACAGAGAATTCAGTTTATATAAAAATTCTACATACTTGTGGCTGCATATTCAGTGCACAGGATCATGGGAATTGTGCTGTTTGATTTCCATATTCCACCAACATTCTCTGTTGTCTGACTCTGCCATGCTTGCTTGCTCTGTAGAACAATACACCCATTCTCATGAGATGGTGCAGCTTGCTAAATTGAGAGCACAGGTGAGAACTTGTTGTAAGGCATGTGTTTGGTTTGACTTTTCTAACATTTTTGCTGTGTAGATCAAGGCAAAAAGGATGAGCTGGTTAGTCTCTATCCTATATCAATGTCTGCATTCAGGCAATTTCTGATGCTTATATACTCTGCACCTCCACAGTCCAAACTGCAAAAAGGATGCCAATGCTATCAATAACAAGACAACACCTAAATCATAAACCATATAGGTCAGCTCTGTGTCCCTCTCTAGAGCATTGGATAGTTAGCTGGTGGAATATGTTGGAGTCTTTTGTAGTTTTTTCTTGTTGTCAAACACATATTTCCTCATAGCAATAAACTTGTTACGATCTCAAGTTAGAATCACGCAGTGTGCATAATCTAACCACCAATCGTTACAAGAACAAGTTCAAGTTCAAGTTGAACAGGTTAAGCAGGTTGGATTCTCAAGAACTAGCTAAAGAATACAGTGGATCCTTCCTGGTATAAATACTATGAACTGTACAGCAAGTTGAAATGAGATTTGAATGTTCATCAGCAGATGTATATAAGAATAGTTGAAACGAGATCAAGCGTTCATCAGAGGATGTATCATAAAAGATGGAAGTGAAAGTCCATCAAGGATATGATGGAGTTTTGTAGATATGATGGAGGTGAAAGTTCATCAGAACATACAATGATGTATCAATGATGTGAAAGATAACAAAGAAAAGGAAAAGAAAAGAAAAGAAAAAGAGAAAAGAAAAAAGAAAAAGACTTGTCATAACAAAACTCCGAATGAACTAAACTCAAGGCTTCATCTCATTGTACCTTCTTCTCTTTGCATCATTGTTCAGAACAACCTGTGATACTGTAATAGAATTGTGCTGAATGTCATATCACAGTCAATTTCCTTATAACAATGAATTCTGGAGGAACCAAACTCAGGGCTTCATCCATCTTGTTCTACCTTCATCTCTTCACATTATTGGGCAAAACAAACTGTGTGATGTTATAATACAGTCAGACCCCTTTTAATCTATATCTCTTAAAACTCATAGCCCCTTATAACCCATAGCCCCAGTTGTCCACCAACTTGGTTCACAGAGAACTGCATACCATAACCCATACCCCTCTGCCAGAAAAATTCATAGATTTTGCCTACTATAGATTGGCTTGGACCTTAATTTAGTAGTAAAATATTTAGTTCACTGACAGCTCATTTGAGTAATGCACTGGTGAAGCCTCTAATGACTAAAAAAACATTTTCACATTTTCTAGCTTCTCAGTCAGAGCAGTGGTGCATCACAACTAGGACTTGCAAGAATACTCTAACAG
Source organism: Psilocybe azurescens (assembly GCA_023853785.1). NCBI lineage: Eukaryota > Fungi > Basidiomycota > Agaricomycetes > Agaricales > Agrocybaceae > Psilocybe > Psilocybe azurescens. Next base: position 28,390 of record JAJIRX010001025.1, read on the forward strand.
CAAGGCTGGCAAAAGGAAGCCATGTTACCATATGATGAACTCTGGTTGGATAATGAAGCAAACACTATCAACAAGGAACATATTCTTCAAATACTGGAGTCAGCTTCAGACTATGAGCATGTGGTGGCACAATTGATGATACAGAGAAAGCAATTATTCAGAAGCTTCCAATATGTCAGCCACATTATCAATGACTCTGCTGCCTGCAAAATTAAAAGCACACCTAGGCTCATTGAACAGGAAGCTACATCTTGACTCTTGAGGAGATCAGGACAATAAGAAATACTGTAGTGACTCACTTTTTCAGACCAGGGGTATCAAAAATCATAGTGCATTAAATATATGAGTAGTATTTGTTTTGTAGTCTTCAAATATTTTTAATAAATTTTAACAATTTTTTCTCAAAATTTCAAGCCTATTTTTAGTATACCTCTTGAAACCCATAAACCCTCATAACCCATAGCCTGGGCTATCCACTGAAAGATATGGGTTAAGAGGGGTCCAACTGTGGATAAAACTATAGAGAAACCTCCTTTCTTAGAGTTTCTCCAGGAGAAAGAGGGGTTGATAGTTTGCTTATTGAGAAACATCTCTAAAAGTACTTGAGTATACCCAAAACAGAACTGGTCAGCAATCAATTGATTAGTCAGAGGCTGCATGTGTGAGTGTGTGTGATGCCTCAACACAATTACAAGTTCTTGTGTTCAAGCCTTTCCAGTCCAACTGGCAGCACTTTCCACTGTAGGCTAAATAAAATTGTTGCTCAATGACAAACTATCTACAACTGGCATATATATGGACAGAGGTGAATGCCTTGAAACTTGCTTGAAAACTGTATTCTTAAGTGTTGTCAAATTAACATGAATTCCCTACCTTTTACCAATCTCATGATGATTGTTGGATGGCTGTCATCTGAAGAAACAAGAATAAGTTCATCAATGACTCACAAGGACCATAATGTCAAGGGGGACTGGATTGTGATTATGTCTACCTAAGTGTACATAGGCTATATATGACAAAGTCTCTATATTTTTAAATGAGAAAAAAATGGAAGTTGGTAAATGAGAACAAGTACCAAATTGTGAGTACATATCAAATGATTCATTAGTGCAGCTTAAATGATTGAAGCTTAGAGTCAGTTCAGCAACATGACACCTGGCATGTCATTTGCCCTGGCATATCATATTTGGTGTGATAACTATCATGTGATGTTACCATATATCTTTTGTCATCCATTTTCAACAAACATCATGAGATGTGACTAATAAGGGACAAAGGAGTCCAAAATGGAAGGTGCTTGCAAAAAAACACAGTAAATGCAAATTGATGGAACAGTGGGCTCAAAATTAGAATTCTGCTTTCCACAAATGATAGTAATAAGTGTTTTAAATATTATACAAAAATTTTGTAGTGATCTGTGAAGAACCAAGTGAGTTATTTTCCAAAGAAGGTCAATCAATGTTTGATTGGCAATGACCATGACAGATTGGTTCCACAACACTTCCTTTTTGACTCTGAAGACAGCAAAAGCACACTTCTAGCATGCTGTGTAGTAGTGGATATCTAAAAACATTTCTATCAAGAAAATAACAATACTAATACATGAAACTGCACATTTTTCTTTCTGATTGGATCCTCTAATTCTGTATTATGACATTTTTTTGTATTTTTAAGGGCCTCTCCTCTGATCCTCCATGAAGATTTTGGATATTGATAACTTTTTGACATTTTGGTCAGGCCATATGAATAAACAAGAGTAATTCACAAAAGAATAATCAGATATAGAGACGCAATGTGTACATCAGGTGGGGTACACTAGTACCATTGTTTTGGAAACAACTCTGTAAAATCACTCTATTTGTCTACAAAATTTTGCATGAGCATGTTTTTTTATAATCTCTACACTTTGTGGGAAGCACATTTGTCAAAATCTATACCAATTTCTTTAAATTTGTGTTTTGTGTCTAATTACCACCTCACCTTCCTTCTTACTTTTTCACCACATCCTTTGGCCCTCTCTCTACTGTTGATGGCCCATAATTCTTTGGTGTTCAGGCCTTTAAGGAGTGGGCCCATTACACGCAGTATAAAACCCTCGACTTTTATACACAACCCTAAGTATTAGTAATCTGTAGAATGTACCGAAACAAATGTTTTGCGTGGCATCACATGATAATTGTCATGCAGGAAAGTACAAATATAATCAAATCCGAAAGATACTAAATAAGTCAAGTCGGTAGTAGGATGACACGCCAGGTGTCATGTTGCCAAACTGACTCTAATTATACTGTTCAGATGGTTGCATTTATCACACAACCAGGTGGATGACGAACATGTACTGCTGCATCCCCTCCCATTTGGTAAATGTGCTGAGTATTCATGAGTCATTGATCTTGCCTAGAAGAGATGGCGGATGGTATCAAAGATTTGAGATTATTGAAGGTATCTAAGGCATGGGTACTGGGCCCAAGTGAGGATGGTGGACTGCAGACAGATTTTTGGGAGGGAGAGAAAAGGATGATACTTCAAGCCTCAAGCTTCAATTGAGGAAGCACTTTGATTCTCTTGAAGTTGGTTTCGTGCTCAGTAGGCGACACAAGGTCAGAGAACTTTGAGGAGTACTGCCTCGAGGCTCACAAATCTAGTGGGACTATAAATGGCAATTTGCCATACATGGATTTGGTCCTTGTTGAAGGTTGGCGGATACAACAGAAATGACGGCACATGTCGATGCTGAATAGAGCCCATTCGACACGACAGTGAACAGCTGAATAGAAGAAGGTCGACGTCAGTGTTCTTTCATTGCAAATCCTTGGCAACTCTACGCCTCCATAACCGAAGAAATGATCGCACAATGCCGAAAATAGGCGCCGAATGCTCTACAGTATTCAAGAGTCCCAAACTTCCAAGATGCGAATAATGGTTCACGCGCTTTTATGCTCCCAGCGTTTCTCCAACATTGACAAACAGGTGTTGTCGAGGACACCATGCGAAACCCAAAATTGATTTTCAAGGCAAATATTAACTGGGAAAGTGGCATAAATAAATTTGGAGCTCAGTTTACTATCTAAGTCACTTCGCTCCTTGACTTTATCGTCACTGTTCTATTCCACTCCACGACCATCCCAGAAATGGCTCGTTATACTGCTGCGGGATAATCTGTATATCCACTGGCGTAGTCATCTTGACTGGCAGGAGCTTGGAGTAATGGCACCTTAGGAGGGTTGTTCAATGCAATTCCCTGCTCCACACGTTTCGCTAGATCTGGATGCGTGGCCCAATTCAATCCTATGAAAAACCCGTCGATTTTTCCGGCCGAGATAAGTTCCTCCCCTTCCTCCGGTGTAACACCTGTGTTGAGGAATACTTTTGAGTTTCTAATGTAGGGACGATATGCTTCGAGGATGTCATGGTCGGTTCCCCGGGGTGTCCCTAGTCGTAGAAATACACAAGTTGCGTCAGACAGGTTTCCGCTACAGAAAGGTACGTGCTTCATCCTACTGACCGTTCAATGCGGCATCCCATACGGCGTTGTAGCGCACGAGAGTGATGTACGAAAGGTTTAGCTTATCGGCCTCGCTAATAAAGTAGGAGAAAGTGTCGAGTGTGTCCTGCAGTGGCATTCTATGAAAGTCAGGTAAAGATCAGTGGGAATATATCTTCTGCAATGTACACTCACCCTAGATCGTTCAGCCCTGCAGCAGGGCTAAGCTTCACCCTACATCGGGACCGTAGACGTCTTTCAACGCCTTCAACAACTCGAGGCCGAATCTGGCACGGTTTTCAATGCTACCTCCCCATTCGTCGGTGCGCTGGTTGCTATTATAATCAAGGAATTGATGCGGAAGCGCTCCACTAGAAGTCATCACTAACAGGGAAATTGTTAGCCATATAGAAGAGACCGAAGAGTATCTGGCTTAGACATACATTCAACACCATCGAAGCCCGCTTTTTAGCATTGATGGCGGCATGTACATATTTCCCGATTAGAACTCGAGGATCGTCTATTGCTGTAGGCTTAACCAAAAGGCGTCAGAGGTTTTTATTCAGCAGTCCTTGGATAGACATACTGTAACAAAGCCAGGTTCTCCCGGAAGCTGACGAAATTTACCACCGCGAGCGGCTATCGCAGACGGTGCATATACAGGCTGTGTATTATATTCCAATCATGGGTATTGTATCTGAAATAGACATCTCAATAAAGGACGCACCTCTCCCGCGAGCTTCTGCTCTGGGGTGTCTGGATGAGAAAGTCGTCCGTCTAAACAAATGCTCAATCAATCCGGATCTGGAAATTTTCCAAAATACATACTATGCCAAAGCTGAAAATCGAAGCTTGGATTAGATCTAGCAGACCAATGACCCCAAGTGTGAACGAACCTGGGCGTATATTTTACCACCTGCACTGTGGACAGCATCCGTAATAATTTTCCAGCCAGCGACATGTTTCTCGTCCCAGAGTCCAGGAGCATTGGGCCATGCGGATCTGAATAAAAATAAAAACGACAATTCATTAAACAGACAAGACACGGCAAGTATAGTCATTGTACTTACCCTTGACGACATACCAATATGCCTTCTGAAATTATTAGGCCAGCACCACCAACGGCGCGCTGTACATAATACTCCTTCATAAGTTCAGTAGGGTATGTGCCATCGGCACGGTTCCTCGTGAGAGCAGACATCCCAATGCGGTTCTTCAAGCTGAGGCTTCCTACTTGAATCGGTTTGAAGAGATTTTTGGTCGACATGATGGCAGATACTATTTGACTGTTCTGGATTCTTGAAGGTGGGGTGTTATTGCTTCGTTGTTCTGAGCAGCAGGTCGTTTTATAGGTGCATGATATTGTAGTCGGGACCGGAGTCAATCCCTAAATGTCAATTTCATAGCCTTATGGAATGAATGCAGATCTATACTTAGTCTTAAGCGCAGTTGGTGTTTGTAATTCGCAGTACCAGAGTCATTGATACGATGGACTGCAACGGTGGATACAAGACTTGACGGTACGAAAATAGTGATGCTTATTCAAATCATATTACGCATAGATCACGACTGTGTACAGAGTGGGTGTAAATCCACGACTAAGCATGACGCCAACTGTCACTCTTATCAGCCCGCCGAAACATGATACCAATCTTGCATCAATACTACGATCTACTAATAGTCCTACTAGTCAATTAAAATTGCGTTGTGCAATAGTGGTAATCTCCATACTGACTATATATACAGACACATCGCTCTAGCTCCTAGACGACGAAATTTGCGACGTGAAAATCTAGCTAGTAAAGCAGCAGTACGACACGCGTGCATGTCAGTAAGGGGTTTCACGGTCAGCCATTTTCAACTTTCTTTTGATGTCTGTTTTTGATGTCTTTTTGACATCTCAAAAAAACTGTTTGTCAACTATCCAGAAACAGCTCCCCTCCTTTTACATCAATTTTTCGTTCGTTTTTCACTTTGTTCGCTTTTTGCGCACTCCACTGTGCAGATATTTTAAAAAGTGACTCAAAACGGCCAGTAAATGTGGCCGTTAATTTATGCTTGAGTGCGATCCTGCAACCATTCATTCATATTTCCGTATGACTATGAACGCCATCTGAGCGTCTCAACCGGAATGTCTACTGTAAGCTGTGGCAGTGAGTGGCTTGCGGAATCCATATGTCAATGTAAGCCTATGCTCTTCGTCTTCGATGTTCATTGCAATCTGACCACTAATTTGCATCTTTTATGGCTGCCGTCTGACGAGCCTGGTACATAGCAACCTTTCCTTTTATTAAGAATGTCGTTGTTCATCTGAATCTTGACACCGTGATTTAGAAGAGATTTCACGCCTAATGACGTTCTGATACTAGAACGCGTGTATTTTTACCGGTCTGACTTCCAACAACTTTTGTCTTTTAGGTCGACTCGTACGCGAGCACAGAATTGAGTAGTTTATTATCTTTAAAGCATCACTCATCGTATTTGGGACTATAGCAGCCTTGATAGCTTGGACGCGCATGAAAACGCTGCCAAGATTTTTGGTCCAAATGATCAATTAGTCCAGCGTCTGTCTATTTCTCAATGATATCATTCCTAGCGACTACGCATGTGGAACTGACTCCGAAATCATTGAAAGACGCTTATTGCAATATCCATGTCAAGCACGGTAGTACTGATGATGAGTACACTATCGCAGATGTCCAGTTGGGCGTCTAAGCGAAACGGTACAGGGCCAGCCTCTTTGTCCGATATCGAATTGCTGAGACATCCATGTTTATCAAACACAATGTGAATGTCATTTAATTAGATCAGCGGTAGACGTACAAATATCTTATGTGTACAAATGTACACTCCCCTCATTCTGTAATCTGCACCAATCTCGATTCTCAGCAGAAACTGTGCTTCTACTGCGTCAGGAAATGCTTGAGCTATGTTTGGAACTTGAGGAAGCGTAGGCCACCGGGACTTGCCATTCAAATTCCAATTCTTGGTAGGTTTCTATTCCAGACCCTTGACTGAGGCTCCTCCCCGAGATCCATTGGTCGCTTTAATTTGGAGGGGGTATCTGCGTGGTGGCGAAGTAGAGTCTAATAGAGGGCCATGTTCCGATATGATTTCTTCCCCATCGTTGAGCTGTGATTTTGAGTTTAGGTTCTGACTTTTGATTTTGAGTTTTTGATAAGACTACGGCGAATGATGGCAGGGTGTCCGATGATGGCGATGAGTTCGTCGGCGACATTGACAGTTTCTCGGTCACGGGGCCCAATGTTCACTCGAACCAACTGCGCTCGCCGCTTGCGTTCTAGTTGCCATCTCTGTCAAATCTCTGTTAGCCTTTTCACTTGACCCGTATTTCTTCTTCGTACTCGAGTACTGCATCAGAAATCCCCATACTAAGTCTACGAGAGTAGAGCTGAGACCAACAATCTTGTGACTCCCGAGCCGAGTTCCCCTAAAATGTCTGATCTTGCCGCTGCTTCTCCCAGTCCCAGTCCCAGTCCCAGTCCCAGTGCTAGTGCTAGTACACCGAGCACAGGAAACACCACACTAAGTGCCAACACCAGCACTAGCACCAACACAGATCACACCCCGAATACACGTCCGGCCCCAGTCCTCGTCCTGGACGTCATCTTCCGAATCACGCAGCTCATCCTCACAGACTTCGCAGACTACGCGCTGCTCGCGCGCTGTGCGCGAGTGAGCTGGGCGTTCAACGATGCGGCGTCGACGGTGCTTTATGAGAGGGTTGTGTTGGCCCCGTCTCTGTCGACGACCGGAGGTGGGGGTGGAGGGAGAGGGCACGCGGCGGTGCTTGATTTGAGGGACAGGGGCGATGGGATCCCGGTGGGTGTTGGTTTTGATTTAATGTGACTTCCGCTTCCGTTTTGTGTGCTTGTCGTGGATGATCGACTCTCGAGTCGTACGCGTTTACTCCCTCCATCCATGCACACTATGCTGTCGCATGAAACTACTCTAGTGTTACATTTCCATCCTTCTGGCAGGCCACGACGATCTGCTCGCATTTCGTACATTACATTTACGATCCATTCTTTCGTCTGTTACGCAGAAAACATCCAACTTCGACTCTGCGTGTCTTCCCAAATACGCGCCGTACGTCATCTCGCTCGAAATTAGCGGTACGTAACTTGGCTTTAACCCCATTCCCTTCCATAGCAAATGTCCACTACTAAAACATCGCCTGTTTCCCATTCCTCTGATCTGATCTAACTCCAATATCTCGTCACCAATGTCTGAAATAAAATAAAATATCGTCACCGCCGCAGGATATATCTCCCCGCGCCCGCCCCCACGGAACACCCTCCCCGCCAAAATCGCGGCCGCGCTCCCCTATTCGTCAACCTCGCGCGCGTGCAGCTCACACCGCGCACCTACCCCTCGCCCCTCTTCGCGGAGACGTGTGTTCCCTCTTGCGCGGGCTGCCTGTGCTGGTGGAGGTGTGTGTCGGGCCGGCGTGTACGGCGGAGGATCTGGGTGCGGAGGCGCTTGTTCATGTTGGCGTGGGCGAGGGCGGGGGCGGTGGGACGCGGAGTAGGCTGCAGAGGCTGACTCTCGTGAGCCCTGGGAGGCGGATCCTGCAGCTCCTTCCTGGCTGGCTGGAGCGGCTCGCGGGGAGCTTGACCGAGCTGCATTTAAAGGTACGTATATATTACTTCCTGTTCCTATCCGAATAATCTTTCTTCGACGTACTGATTATGTACGTGAAACATAAAACACACAAAATACAGGATAATTGTGGTTCCGTGACACCAGGCGTGCTGCGCTCGTTTGTCCCGCACGTGGCGGCGACGCTGACGGCGCTGACGCTCGGCCTCTCGTACTCGCTCACGAACCAAGACGTGTTCGACTTCGTCGCGCAGCTCGAGCGCCTGGAGCGCCTGCATCTGCGGTATTATTGGGCAAGTGACCGCTTTTCTTTCCTTTTCTTTTGTCTATCACATTCTTCCATCTTTAAGATTCCTTTTCGAGAGCTATACTCTAATACTAACCTCCCGCGCATACCGCAGAACAGCAACTCAAATACCCTGAACGTGTACCCGCTCTCCGCGCTCTGCGCGCCTTCACCGCGTCGTACACCACCATCCGCACGCGCACGGAGGCGGACGGACTCGACGCGTGGGTGCGGTGGGTCGTTGGCGGCTCGCCCAACCTCGAGGCGTTGCACCTGAAAAGCGACGCCGACCCCTCCCTCCTCCTTGTCCAACACCAACGACTCGGACTCGGGCGAGGGCGAGGGCGGCCCATACATCTCGCACGATGCGCTTGTGGACCACGTCGTCAGCAAGCACGCGGGAGCGCTGAAGGTGCTGAGTATGAAGGAGGCGTGTGCGTGTGTGCGGAAGGAGAAGCTGCGCGGTTTGTTGGAGCGCTGTGGATGTGTTGAGAGGTTGGAGGTGCGGGTGTCGGAGGGTGCGCTTGTGAGTGGTTTTGTGGTTTTGTTTTGTTTTTATTCTTTTATTCTTTGCTTTGCTTTTCTTTCCATCTCTTGCTTCCTTTTCTTAAGTTCAGATTTTTCATCCAGCAGGCAGTTGCCCATGACGGATGTTACTCTGTACATATATGTCCTTTATCTAATCTACCGCCAGGTCCTCCCCCTGGCTGCCTTTGGCTCCCTCCTTGCTTTCCTTCGTTCTTTATTCCTTTTCTCGTTATTTCAGACTAATCACGATTTCCTCTTCCTTGCGCTCAAATATTTTCTTTTCTTTGCCCTTTCAGGCGCTCTTTGCGGAACATCCATTCGAGCTACGCCATCTACGATCTGCCTCCTTCCACATATGCAACGCGGCTCGGCAGCCGCAGCTGCGGCGCTTCGAGGTAGACGCGTACGACGCGCTAGCTACGGATATCATGAACAAGTACCGGCCCTCGCTGAGGCGCCTTGCGGTGAACGGGTCTGTGTGGGAGGTGAGTGTTGGTTCGTTGCTCTCTCTGCTGTTTTTGTTTTGCTGAGCTCGAGTGCGAGCTCTGGCTTCGCTTCGCTGCGTTCTTGGAGCTTGCCCTTCGCTCATGCTCTCCTGCTTACGCTCAATTTCTTTTCTTTTCTTTTTTTTTGTATAGGCTTCATGTGTCCCAGATATCGATATGGAGGGCAGCGGCAGTTCGATTCAGACGGTCGTCGCGAGGAGAGCTGAGATATTGGTGCCTCCGTGGGATAGAAAATCGAGCGAGTGATAAAATTTGTAGGCGTTGGATTACATGCAGTGTATTGTTCAATAAATCAGATCCCCCTCCCCCCTCCTTCCAGTCCATCCACAATTTTTTTTCCGCTAGATTAATTAGGCTACTATTGCGGTGACTTCGTGTACATACAACGAACGTCATTGACCTGTCAAACGGAATGATGATCCCTGGGGCCTAAGGCCTGATCAATTGCAGCAATCGTATCTCCGTCTCGTCTCTCAATCCACTATCCACTCCACCCGCGAAGAAAAGAATCCTGAGAAAAGACGCAGGAAGGGAAGAAGAAAAAAGAAAAAAAGAAGCGATGACAGTGAGCTCCGAGTCGAGTCGGGTTCGAGTAAATATAGAAAGTAGTACGCGTCGCGTCGGCGCCACCCCGCTGCCTGTCCCTGCTGGGCGACTCCGACGGACACTCGACTTCGACTTCGATTTCGACTTCGATGTTATGTTTACGGCCGAAAATCCGACCCGACAGGATATGATAGGATGGGCGATACTATAGGGTGGGGGTCGACGACGGACAGTCGATTTTTGTATTCTGTATTATATTACATATCTTGCAACAGATAGGTTGCCTCGACTTCAACTTCAACCCCGCTATGTACCGTCTCTGCAAAACAAAACAAAAACATCCTGGATCAGTGAGTCAATCCGTACAACATCGACGACCTTGCCTTGGCGCTCCGAGCCGAAGACAAGAATTCGGATAGGAGGTAAATTGAATGCAAGGACATACATTGACTGGCATGCGACTCCGCCGACGTCGTTCCCATAATTGACAGTGGCTGTTCCGACTCTCGTGCAGACCCGGACCCGGACTCGGACTCCTGAGCGTCTGCGTGTTCTCGCTGCTTCTTTTCCTCGTTCGCTATGCGGAGCCTGCCCAGTGTGGACCGTGGCCGGGTGGGGCAGTGCACACGAGACGAGGCAAAGTGACAGTACGGAAAAAAAAGAAAAAAAAAAGAAAAGAGGAATACAGTCAGCGACTAGCCTTCGCATGTTAATACTAGCAATGAAGCCCCGAAGTGATGCAAAAAGCAGTAGACATATTCGCTTGTTATAGCGTGTCCCATGCATGAATAGCCAATTTTGTACATGTGCGCCACATAGTGGACAAGAGCGAATAATGGCGCGCGGGAGCCGATTCAGAGCCGCGAGGCTGGCCATCCCCGAATCATGGGCGGGTAGCGAGTCATTGCCATACAATATGGTATGTATATGCGGGATGTAAACTCTACAAGCGGCTTGCCTTGCAGAAGGCAACAATAAGTAACCCCACTCACCTATTTCTAGCGGAAAGAATGCGAAGCGTCCGCTCGCGCTCGGAGAGCCGTCATGCTCGTCCAATTGCCTATCCTCGAGAGCGTCTGGCCAGGATAAGAAATCGCCACGCAAGTTATAGTATAAGCGGAACCCAAAGTTAACGTCGGATGAATCGATCAGTGTTCGCGGTACAGCCAAGTCCAGTCAGCCATTGCCATTTGAGTTTTTGAATGAGATGCGAAGCGGGAGTCAAGAAAATATGTGATATAAAAAAGAGAATGAGATCGAAGGTCAGTGTCAATTGAAAAAAATTAGCAAATGTAAAATGGACTACAAACTCCGTCGCTATTGACCACCATAGGACCCAGATCGTCCAATTTTATTGTTTGAAGGGTTTCATTATCGAGTTTGAGTGCGGTGCCAGTATTACTTTGCTGAGAAATACCGGCTTGATTTTGACTATCGTCCATGATTTACAGTACTTAGCGAACAGAGAGTATGCGAAAACGAGAGCGAAGTGAAAAGATAACAGTGAAATGTGGGAAAGAGGATCATATGCCAGTGGTTGCATGTACAATAAATATAATAATTCCTCTGCGGCCTCCAGAACATTCCAGAAAAGAAAACACCCGCTTAAAGAAATACAGCGAGAAAGAAATTAAGTTCACGAAAGGGGAATGTCTGTTTTGTTTTTGTTTTTGTTTTTGTTTTTGGGAGAGAAAAGGAAAAGAGAGCTGTTTCGAAGTTTGAACGATGGTCGATGAGACATTAATGAAAAGCAGTAACTCTGTAGGATGAAATGGGTACCCCATGACAAGGGACAGTAGGTTGTCAAATCAATTTAGGCAAGGAGCGCGAAAGGTTGAGGTTGATATGCGATGCTACCTCGCCTCATGGGCATCGACGGAGTTCATATCATGAGTCGAGTTCTAATCTTGCTTGGTTAATAATGTTGGAAAAGTTTGATGATCGAGGTTTTATGGAGCACTTGAAGGGCTTAGGATGGCTGCGAGAGTGATGAATAAAATAATAAAAAGAAGAGAAAAAAGGCACGGACAAGCATCAGGAGGTCTGAAAAATAACGGTATAATGATAAATAAGGACTCACCGGACGAATCCATGGGTAAATTCGTATTTGGGGTTACCGACCTCGTTGCCGTGTTCGTCCAATACCTTGGAGATATCGAAGGCCGATACAATGGCTGCGGCCATAGTCCAATAACTAGCTTCTGCGAGATGTCTGCCGGGACATATCCTGTATTGTGTGGTGTTGGATTATCGATTGAATGAAATGATAGGATGATTTACCTTCGTCCAAAACCGAATATAACCCCTAGAGGATCGGGCAGAGTTTCGTCATCGAGATAACGTTGCGGTCGGAACACATCAGGTTCATTACAGTCTCGTAAGATAGCACTTGTGGCGAAATGACTTGTCAGCTGGGATAGTTGAGCCCTAGTATCGGTAAGAGCTCACTATATATTTGCCATGACGATTGTTCCTTTTGGGATGTAGAAGTTTCGGTAGAAGTCATCCTCCATGAGCCGATGGGGCATTCCGAGAGGTACCATAGGACTCCAACTTCCCAAAGGTATTGTCCAGTCAGCCATCGCGCTGAATAGTAAGGGGGAAAGTCGCCTGCGTACCGAAGAACCTCCTTCAAGACGCAATCGAAATATGGAAGAGAAGGCCTATCGTCGAGATTAGGCAGGCGATGTTGTCCTACTACCATATCTATCTCTTCCTGCGCCTTTTTGAATTCGTGCGGGTTGAGAACCATGGCAAGAACGAACGTATGCATAGAGGCGATGGTCTGAGATGAAATGTATTCAGCTTCGTCTTATTCTATTCCCGGGCACTTCTTAAACTTACCGTATCCTCAGCCGCTGCAATAGAGGGAAGGACGCGTGATCAATTACGATGATGAAGCGAAAGGAGAAAGAGAGACTAAAAGACTCATACCAGCGAGCAGCGTTCCAGCCGATCCTTTGATATCCTCCTCGTCTTCAGGCGCAATAGAGCCGTCAGAATCGCGATGGTCATCGAGCAGCGTCGAAGTGTACGACGGAACAGCGGTTCCTGATCTCTGGATAACCAATGAATGCGAATCCCTGCGCCACATATGTCTTTTCTGAGCCGAGAAATCTGACATACCATGTCGGTCTTGACTTGTTCGAATGGTATATCCATCATCGCTTCAACTGCTTTACGGCATTCTAAAGCCTTAATTTTGAAGGTTGAAAATGGCGCCCAGGTGGGTATGTGTCTGATGTTACCTCTGATGTTAGTAGTCCTATATTTCAGGCAGATGCAAGAAGCTTGCCTCATAAGAGGAAAGAAATCGACCATATTGGCGGCCGCAGAGCCTGCTTCTACTGTAAGGGTACCAGCACGCTCCGCTGATCGTAGAAACAGAAAAGAATCAGTGCATTGTTATATATTCGCATAAGCCAGTACACACCTAATTGAACGAAAAGATCGTCGACAGAGACTACGTCATATCCATAAGTAATTTTCAAGATAGTTCCCGCAGCATATCTAGACAAATACTACAGTGTAAGTTCATCGTTTATTGACTGAAAAAATCTATCACCGTCTAAAATGATCGACGAAAGAATCGGGGGTTTGTGACATCGCCTCCAGAAGAATTATTGTTTCCTTCTTTTGGAGAGGTCGGAATGCGGCAACGGCCCGGTGATTGAACACTTGGTTTATGAATCGACGATGCTTTCTGAATCGAGGCCCACTAGGCCGCAGCGATAAATGCGCATAAAGAGGCACAAGCAAAAGGCAAACGTACTATCTCACATGCGTGGATGCACTGCTCCAGCCCATTCTAAAATTGTCGTATTTCAGTGATAAATATGGAAGACGTGGAACGAGGAAAAGATAGATGACAAACAGTTCTGACAAAAGTACAAAGCGAGGTCTATCTGAATATATAGCACTTCTTCTATCAAGTAAGTCCCTGGCGGCTTGGAGACTGTTTAGAACGAGCATTGGTTGGGCAAAAACCCTGGCATATACGACATCGCCTAATATGGTCTCAGTGCCGGGCTTCTATACTGAACATCCAACTCACCGTACTGTGCCCCCACTCAGTAAACACCTCTTCCATCTGATCAGTAGGCATTTGTAAAGCGTTTCCGATTATCGGCAGTGGCTTAGGCCCTGGAGGCAGATTGTTACTAGAAGGTGAAAATGTCCGATAGGCAAGAATGGCAGATAGAAAAATGGCCGCGCCAAAGGCGTTCTCCATAGACAGAAACCAGGAAATTAAAGAAAGACCCATAATGAAGGGCGACAAAAATGAGGGGAAGCGCGAGTTAACAAGTCTGTCGAGTAGAAAAGGGGCGCCTTTATAACAGGTCCCGCTGGATTTTTGACAGGTGGCAATATCCATATCGCCAAAATAGAAATCGAAAATTATAGTTTGAGCAGGCTGTCACAGACAGGGTCATCGGTGTGTCCTTTCTGAGGGCACTCGTGATAACTCATATCAGGGAGGAGGACCTAAGTGAAAACACGGACCGAGAAGAACACAAACGGAACTACACTGCTTGGACACTGCCGTTCTAAGCGCAGATAGCGAAATCCCGTCGTGAAAATGTGGCAGAAATGACGTAGAACGGGGGTGCGAAGGCAAATCTGACGCTTGCCGCGAAAACGGTTGAATGGTGAAGGTCCGAAAGATAGAATAGGCATGGCTTGCGGTATGTCAAGTCAGCTCAAGAAGCTGCTACTGGACAAAGGAAGGGCACGTTCATATATACCTTGGTTCTTTTGTCCCTTTCGTCTGCCGTTGATGGCCTGATGAAAAGAGATAACTTCACAAGGAAGGTTATGAGAAGATGAAAACCCCCGATCTTGTCGCTCTCCTGATAGACCATACGGGAAGTTATCGAACTTCCGACCCCAAGGAGCTGACTGAAAAACTATCCTTTATGGCAAAAAATGGCTGGAGTACGGTTGGAGTAGTTTTATTTGCATTGAATTTCCCAAGAATCGTCCTAAAATTGTAGCTTTAACATCGTTTCAAGTTTCGTGAACCATGGGATTATCCGCATGAAATTGAACAAGATAGTCGTCGACAAGTCTAAAATTGTGGACCCAGAATATCTGTGTAGAGGATTTTTGGTCGAGAAGCGGTCAAATCGGGGTGGGATTCAAATTGAACATGAGAATATTGAGGTTCGAGATTCAATGGTAAAACCATTAACAACAAAACGAACATTTATTTTCAAAATAGCTTCTCATCACGTGAACTTGATATGAAGCCAACGCGAAGGGAAAGGAGTTGGCAATTGGCAAGGAGCCTGGAGGCCTGCCAGAGAAGCCTTGTAGTATGCATATTTAAATGTAAATGTTTCCCAGTAATCTTCTTGGAATCTTATATTGAAAAATGCAGTCTTGAACAAGTACAACCAAAAGGTTGCCAAAAGGGGAGAGGACACTGTACAAGTATAGTGTTGATTTACAGGGTCTCACGACATGCCACTCTCCGGACCAAGTCTATCTGCTATCGGATTGTCTTTGTAAATTTTGTTGACAGGACGACGGTATAAATTCATAGTCATAAATTTGAAACTATGTAATCAAGATGGCTGGTCTATTCTAGGCTTGCAGTATTTTACCGTTACGTCAATGTAGCATGTACGAGTACTGTAATATGTTTCCCTCATCTTCCCAAGCCTATCTGGCCCTATGCCCGATTACCGGTCAGGTGCCCTTCTATACCTGGAATTCGGTGCTTCCGAGGTATACCCATGTGCAAATAACACCCCGATCTAACAACGAGCCCGGTCAATTTGAGTGTTCGAGAGCCGAGAAGATTGTCTGGAGCTGAGTCAAAACTTCACTGGAAAATGGGTGAGCTCTCTATTCTTTCTCACAACCAGTAAGTACTTGAGTTCCAATGACTGACTTGCAGTTGCGTCATGCCTCATGAGAGCTATCGTTCCTCAAATAGAATTGTATGTATTCCAACCGCATGATGTGGCGTTATTCTAGACAGCCTTTCGGGACCGACATTCCTCTTTCTTCACTAGAAAAGCCACATTCACCAGAGTGCCTGTGAGCCTTCGATCACGGCTCAGCATGACCTGTCCGGTGTCAAGAGTCAATTTGTCTTGATAAGTGACACCCAGGAGGAAGAAGATTACTAACTAGCGTCTTTTAATATACTTGCATAACGCTAGCCAGGTATGGACATTTAGGCTCACTGTAAACTCGTTGTGATCTCCTATTTTATCGAGGACTCCAATTTCTGGCAGTCAAAGAAAAAAAATCAAATGCAGACTAAAGCCACAACGCATTGGATCAGGCGCTAGTACGATGAATTGATCAAATTTTCAACAGGCGCCGCACCTAGAAAAATTTGGAGCGTCATTACAGGTAGTCAAACATCCTGTCCGGATGCGATGAGCTAAGTAAGTTAAGCTAGTTTGATTGTTCCAAAAATTGAACTTGGTGAATGGCGATCATTAAGTGACTATCGAAATAAAATCCCGAGAACGTCGATCATCCTTCCGAGGTTATAGGCTTGCGCCACAATGAGGAATAGAGTGATTTGGCGACGTCCTAGAGACGTCCATGAACATCGAGCAGTATGGCTTTAAAAGCCGTCTGCTGTGCCTTATTACTTAAGGACCTGAAGTTCGATTTATTTCTGTCAGAATAGAGCCCATGGCCAGGGTACACCCTTTGGATTGCATGTACATGCGATGGTTCTTCTGCCGTTGATCGTTCAACGCTACTCTCAATCACTCTAATAGGCGTTAGCGTGCGGACCGATATCAGGCACGAAATTTTGTCATAGTGGATGGGTGCACATTATCTGAGAGGATAAATATAGAACAGCCTACCACTCGCGTGACCATTGACGCCAAAACGCCATTGCCTTGAAGAATAAAAAATAGGGTACATATCGGTGCCAGCTGAGAGTCTATTCATCTGGTTGACAGCGTCGGATTTGCTTTAAAAGCTATTGGGGTGAGGTATACCATTGCATCGTGTATGGGGGATTTAAGAAACTTCCACAGCGCTAAAATAGACCATTTACTCATACCGAAGCCCCGCGTGGCCGGGAGCCCTAAGTATAGCTCCATTGAGCCACGTACCGGAAGCAGAGCATGTTACCGAAGAACAAAGTTGTCCCGGGCATCTACGTTATAGAAACAAAAACTAACATTGGTATACAGCCAAGACTCGAACGAGTGCCTTAGCACTGGCTCAGTCCCAAGTCTCTGCAATGACGCACTGACAATCCAGTACGTAGAATCTCTATTCAACAGCTAGCTTTCATCAGGCTCTTACCCGAAGGCCGGCCAATATCGTGGCCCGTCGGTAGCATGAGAGACTGGGGCGACCACTAAGCCCACGAGGTTAAGGAATAGCTGACACTGCTTGTATTCTCACCGCATCGTCCCATGCATCTTCCTAGGACCATCATGGAGATTATTGCAACTCTCGTTGGCACACTGGATGGAAAAACTGCCCAGAATACCGGAACAAGCAGCTGCGGCGGGTCCGGTTGTCGAGGAATTTGTCACCATAGACTGTATTGGTCAGACTCGACGTTTTCAAGCTTGTTGAAATTCTCCGAAAGCGTTTATGCCATATCGTAATATCTAACCCACTCCCGAGCGGATATAGTCAGATGGTGTTACAAAGTTACCTCATGCCACCAGCAGGTATCAAACGCAGCAGAGAAAACAAAGAGAGCAAAAGAAAGACTTCCCTTTGGAGCTTGAAAAGTAAAAAGCTAGCATTTCGAGGGCCTTGGAAAGAGCGGTAGACCCAACGGCATCCGAATTAGTTGGTACTATTTGGAGCTTTCCAATTCCGTGTTAAGAGTGACAATAGGTTCTGTGGATCCAAGGTCCAAGGACGGGACATCGACCTCTCGAAGCCTCTCTTATTCCCTATCTTCCGGAATAGTAAGCAACACAGCCGTAGATAAAGAGAGGCTGCCGCCCCTTGTGAACTTGTCCTGGCTCGCATTCACGCTGTAAAGGATACTGTTATTGTTGTTGACATCCAAAAAAATGTGGAGGGGCGAAGCTTTATCCTGATCTGTGAAGCTGGAAGGCCGACCAGAAACCAACCCTTTCGGGTGCTCATTGGCGCTGGCCATGTTGCTACCCATGAGCGGATTGGGCGAACCGGAAAGTTCTGTGTTCAAATTCGAGTCTGAGCCACCACTGTGTATCCAAGTGCCGACAATATATCGATGATAATTGTATTTTAAGCCTGCAACCGTTGAAGAGCCGCTGATATATTTTTGTAAAAGATGCATGAAGATTGATCATCCAGTTCATCGCTTACTTTGATTCTGGTAATGAATTCCGCCCATCGTCTGCATCGAAGGAAGAGAGAATCTATTGAGTCATATGTTAATCGAAAATCTACGAAAGATTTTGTATACGAACCAACCTGTGTAATTGTCCCTTCAATATCGCCCAGTACCGTCTCACTCCAGGAGAGCATAGTCTCTTGCAGTCCTTTCGTGCGAGCCAGATTGAACAGAGGTTTTAACCTATCTTTCAAGCCTTGATCAATATTAACATCACTGCCTATCCGCATCTGTAAATCGTTGCGTAGGACCGATACAAGTTCAGTAGACAATGGTTTTGATATTTTTGCAAGCAGCGCCTGTGAATGAGACGGGAGGGCAGAGCGCGCGTGCAAAGAGGATAGAGGTATCGAGTGCTGGACGGAGAGCGGACTTTTTCAAGTTGTTAGTGAGGCATTGGCGACATGTTGGTCTCCCATAACTTCTGTATCTCTTCAATGACGTCCAGAGCTTCGCCCCACTCTCCTGCATGTACCAATCCTCTTGCAACGCCAGCCATCTCCGTGACAATCGCGATCATCTTTATGCTCCCTCACTTTGCCGAGCCTTGACATTTTGGATTTCTTTCGTATCATCTCGAGCCCACGCTTGACCCCGCTGTTGTCGACATCCTGAAGCTGGATACATAGCTTGCCGATTTTACTCGGGCAACGTTCGGACTCATATTGAAGGTCAAAACACCCTAAATGTGCTTTTGAAATGAACTGCGGGGGCTAAATACTAAATACCGTGAAACCTAGTCCGTGAGCTGCTCCAGTCATTGGCAATGAATAGATTGTCAAGTTCAAGAGAAGTGGTCGAAGTTTTCAATAATGCAAGGGGATGCTGAGCCTCACCAAGCCCGTCGCCTCCTCTATCCTCGGTGAAAGTGCTCGCGCGCATATAGTCACGAAGAAAGTCGTAGAGTACAGCGGCGAAAGAGGGTCTCTAATTTTAATTGCAGTTGTCTCCCGTGTATATGAACAGTTCGATATATTTCTTCCCAAGACTGAACGTTAAGCGACATTGAGCTCTGGAGCTTTGGGGTTGTCAACGATAGGTAACAGTGGGATATTAGAATCATATCCTCTCATAGTGAAGATCATGAAGGTCACACCTGGCAGACACGCATGCTCGTAAATTCAAGCAAAAACGAACAAACAAAAATTGATCCAAGTGAAAAAAAAATGAAAAGATGAAAAAGAGAACAATAAAATAAAAAAGAAAATTACAAACCACAACTGTATGTATACGAAAAGGAAGGCAAAAATCCAAGGCCATCCTGTCTCATTATCCTACTCTAACACCCGAGGAACAAGAAACTAACACGAACTAGAACAGCCCGAGGAGATCATCCTGCTGCTGTGGCGGTTGCGCATTCGGCTTGGACGCAGAATATCCAGGCGTGGGGGTAACAGGAGCAGGTGTCATGGGCGCCCCACCGAATCCAACAGCATTAAACCCACCGCCGAAGGCCGCCGGCGTCACAGACAATCCTCCTCCACCACCTCCACCACCCCGCCGAAGATAGACACCAGGTCGTCCAGGGGTTGCTTGATGTACCAGCGAGCAAGTTGGCAGCGGCAGGTGTATTGGAAAGAACTTGGGTGGCGGCTAACCCTGATGGCTGACCCTCCAACCCAGTGGCATCGTCGAAATCCCTATCGAAAATGAAAAAAAAATAGTCAATAAGATAAAGTAAGCCCTACAGATAAGCGAAATAATGACATACAGCAAATTCTCCGCCTGTTGTCCAGCAACGACGGTTTGCAGTGCCTTTTGAGTAGAGAATTGATCCTCTCCAAGACTGTGGTGGATGGTTAAACCGATTAGCTATGATCTACAAGCAAAAAGGTACTATCACTTACTCTTCACCTTTGCGCACAGAGTCGGCGCCGACCCGCCCTTTGCCAATGAAAGTTTCGGCAGGTTTATGATACACGCTCGCTAGACTTCCGACCTCTCCGAGGAGCTCTTCCAGGAGTGCCGGCGCCACAGTTGTCCGAGGGATTGAAATCGGAGGACGATGAGCCAGAACGACAGCCTAGTCAAGAAATAGGTCATTCAGGGG
The DNA here is from genome assembly GCA_023853785.1 of Psilocybe azurescens. NCBI lineage: Eukaryota > Fungi > Basidiomycota > Agaricomycetes > Agaricales > Agrocybaceae > Psilocybe > Psilocybe azurescens. Next base: position 48,739 of record JAJIRX010001025.1, read on the forward strand.
TGTGGTGTCTAGCACATGAAGCAACGTACCTTCGCTGCAGCTGGGTCCATGGATAGCAGACGCCAATAGATATATGCGCGATCGCGAACGTCGGGCGAATCGCAATCTTTGGTTGCCGTGTTCAGAATTTTCTGCACAATAGCTTGTGACGAGTCGGGTTTCTTCAAGAACAATTTAACCACCGCTGTTAGTGTTTGAAGTTGTACCTATTGAATGATCCTAATCAGTCGGGATTATTACGCGTCAAGTCGGGAAGGGACGTACGGGGTACGCCTCTTCAGTGAAACTATCAACGAAAATTCCAAGCAATTCGTCAGCGTTGTCGATAGTGTTCGCATATTCTCCAATGATCCAGATGAGAGAAGCTTTAGCCTCCGGCTCATCGAGTTCGTCGAGATTAGAACAAAGAACGGGGATGATGCCCTCGTATGTGGATGGGTATTTTCGGAAAATATCCTATAGAATGAATATTGTCAACCTGTATGATTTGCATTAAAACCATGAGTCGATTACCTTCATAACCACGACTGCTTCTTGTACGACGTAGCTAACACGTGTGGATATCAAATCTAGTAGGACATTGACGCATCGCTCGGCGGCAGATTCAATTTTGATAGCTGTTTGACCAATAGCCTTGATACCCTTCCGCACAAAGTCAACATCCACCTCAGAAGAATACCTAGGTCAAGACAATCAGAATAAGAGCATAAATATAGAAGATCAACAGCACGTACTCCTTGAGCTCGCTCAACAGTGCGTCAACGTTGTTTTCGGAAGCCAAGCGAACCATGATATCCAGTTTTTCAACTTTCACGTATAGGGGGTCGTTGTATTTGCAGAAAAATACGCGCATTTCGTTGGACAGGACATCGGGCCGTTTTTGGAGTAGTAGATTGATGTTTCGTAATGCGACCCATTGAACTTCGGGAGGCGAAGAAAGCAATGTAACTAAAGGAGGGGCCATTTTGCGGACAAGTTGTTTTGTGAGTTCTTCTCGGCGTACACCGCGCATGTGAATCATAATAACCTATGCAATATCGATTGATTAGACCGAACGTGAATATGAAACTCAGAGAACATACTTTAACGGCGGCAAGAACAACGCTACCATTGACGTGTTGGAATTGGGGCACAACACGCTCACAGATATGCTCGCTCTCTTTCTCATCTTGAGCGACATAACGGGCCAACGCATTCAGAACAGCCACGCGGCCCCATTCGGAACACTCGTTGAGGGCAATCAGGAGTTTGTTGAGAATGGAGGTGGTAATGACGAAGATACCAGGATCCGAAGAGGACGTCCCAGGCTGTGAAGTGGCGGCAATATGAATATCTGTCAACGCCGCGACGGTATTCGCAACGACCTGTCCGGATGATTAGACAATAAAGAAAACAACAGAAAGGTGAGCACTCACCATAGGATTACTATCCGCAATCATCTCCTGCAGTTGTTCCAAGAAGCCGTTATCGATCACAAGTTCTGGCTTCAGATCGTAAAGCTTTGCTACGCAAAGAGCGGCCGTCTTGCGAACGTAAGGGTTCTCGTCCCGGAGGCATTTCTGCAAGGGGTCGCAAAGGTAGTCGATGATCTTTTCCGCACGTAGACAGCCCATCGTACGAATCGCAAGGGCCCGTACGAGAGGATTCGGATCATCTGTGTCCTTGACGAACGTGTTCACGGCCAGAATGACGAGCTCTGGTTGTGTCTTCGCGTAGTTCATGAGATAGAGGTACACAAGCTTCTTCTGCTCGAGATCGTCCGTCTGCATGTTCTTAAGAACATCAGGAAAGAGTCCGCTGACATCTTAGAGAACGCTTGTAAGGTTTCGGTTGTCGGGATTCCATGCCATGACATGGTGTCGCACCTTTCCCAACAGTCATAGATGCGATGGTGCGTTTGATGGCATCCTTCCGCTTTTCGCGATACTCGCTGTTCAAGTCGACGCTAAGCTCATAGTTTTCGCCCTTGCGAGGAGCGCGTATGCTCATGGAGATCGTATAAGATTGGGACAAGAGGATATAACAGATGTGAGGTCGATGGTCACGATCAGAGCTGCTTTGATTGTCCTTGCTTGCTCTCCTAGTCAGCTCCAGCTGCGGCTCAGCTTGCCACCAACGCCGACAATTGATACCTTTCATGTCTCTTCAGATAATCTTCGGACACGCGAACAATTGCAAATCGTTGGGCTATATACGAAGTGTACTTATTACTGACATGGACCCCCTTCTAGGCAGCCTGGGCTCAACTTGGGCGTAATGACAACTACAACAAACTTTCATACTGGCAAAAGGCTTGCAATTTGGGAACTATTCATGAATACGACTACTCTAGTGGCCATCAACCTGACTCGCGCTTTGGAGATTATCGAAGATGTTTCCTGGACGACCTAGAGGAACAAATCGAGGCGGTGAACAAGGCCCCAAGCCTTCCGTGCCTAGGATGGCGGCGCAACGGATGGTGGAGAGCGTCGTCTCTCCTATGTCCCTTTGGGCGACATCGAGGATCGAACGGCTGGTAATAGGGGCAGACAATGCAAACAGGACGTTATTGCATATTATGAGGGTATAGAGCACCAGTTTCATTTGCTAATTTACTATTGTTAATTGACCTTTTGAAATGTTTTGATTGCTCACCGTTACAGATAAAATATTTTGTGCGGTTTTCTTTGAAATCGAATTCACCTATTTGGAAACGAGGGCCGCTTCAGCAGAACATTTATACTTCTTCAAAGGATATTTCAAATTTATCAGTCACAGACACGATAGAAGGCCCAAAGTACGTGGATTGCTTTATATGTGCATTGATGTTCTGACGGCCACGTCATTCCACTTCGTTTAGTGCGACAGGACTAGTTTACCAAGGCTCTAATTCGCTTAACACTAGCAGCTAGACCCAGGCTTAGTTCTTAACATGCCTAGCCTCTAGGCCGCTGAAAGACCTCCGTGTTATTGACTTTGCCATGAAAATCTCAACTCAAGCCTCAAACGGAAGCCATGCCCCTAGCTATATTCGTGGAAACGAAGACGGCGATTTTATTGGCATTGGTTGTGTCTTACTCTACACGAAGAGGCCAATGCTTCAAAATGAAGTCATAGCCGCTGACCGCAGCATTTGCAGAAAACGTGTTTATCTTTCCTGTGGGAATAAATCGCCAGTAGATGCATCAGCAACGAAGGGACAGGAATAGACTAGATCGAAGGGCCAATCCTGCGACTCACAGCAAGCAAAGTAACCCAATCGGAAAGAGAAACTGGACGAGTAAAGCTAAGCTTCCTTTCATGGGTGAGAATTTTCCACACTACTTACTATGGCCGACAGAATCCCGCAAGGTCCATATTTTGCCGAACGCTGATGTTCTCCTCTAGCACAGCGTCCATATACTACAGTTCAATATCCACTGGACCGGTTCAAAGGACGTTTTGCATCAGGGTTTCCATAAACATCGAGGGATAAGACCAAGGCAAGGAGAAAGATGCCAGAGTATGGTTTACGAAAGCCATCCGACAATTTGTCAGGTCAAACGTAGAAGACAGAAAATCAACCGACGCACACTCAGATTGATATCTATTTCCAACATTCGCAGCTCTTGTGTACACAGTCTCGCCAGGAGCTGGGATCTGCGCCATTTCTGAGGGCGCCATTCCTCTGCATTCTCCATGATGTCGTCCGTTGACAGGTGCTTGCGAATACGGATTGTAAGCATATCCACTTGCGTGTGGGTATTGATCATGGAAAGTGGGCCTTCCTTTGCTTCCTCCGCACTCATTTGAGTGCTGAATATAAGAAGGTGGGGCTGAGCGTTCGTACACTGTCTGCATTTTGTTCTCAGGAGGAATGGAAGGGACTCGATCTTGATACAGAGAGAGCTGAACTGAGGTGAAACCTGTGATTTGGATGCTTCCTAGGATGTTACCCTTTTTATCTGGAAGGTTGGATGCGAAACCGAGTCGTACATGTGATTCAGCTGATTCATCGCGTTCCTAACTCCTATCATATTTTTGGGAAATTCAAGTCTCAAAGCTCGGGTTGGTATCGTTCGTCAGTTGCCGAATTTGTCCCTGTTTGACATCTCCTAGGGTGGGCGCTTAACTAGTTATTAATGTGCCGTGCTTTGCGACGTCTCCTATGTTACAAGATAGCAAAGCCCATAAACCACCAGCATCTTTGACATTAATTGCAACAGTTACTCCACATGGTAGATGTTATAACGACTGTAACATCGTGTAATCGGCGATAAACTCTGTTCAGGTAGATAAAGTCGTTGTCAAAATCGGCAGCCCTTGATTTTACCACATTGTTTACGTCTAGGATCTGTGGCTATAACAGTCTAGATAAGGTCTCGATTGCACATCGTTTTTATTCGTAAATCATGTTGGCGAAAAAATCACGGATGGTATTGGGAGTTACAAGACCGGAATTCTTGCTTCAAGGGAAGGCATTATTTACTTGCGGATTGCGTATATAAATCCATCGAATCCCCTCACACCGGCCGTACCAATAGTTGTAGCCTCAACCTCTTTATCATCCTTAAGGAATGAAAGGAGATCACGCGTTCCTATGGCCCAGGAATCTTTGACCTCTGGATCGGCGACCTTACCCTCGTAAACCGCGTTGTCTACAATCTAAATGCAAAAGTGAGAATCAATCAAGCTACTGTATAATGCGTAGAAATCTTACAATGACGCCACCCGACCGAATCAGGCGCTTGGCTTCAGTGAAATAGGTAACGTTTGAGCTTTTATCGGCGTCAATGAACACCAAATCGAATTTCTTCTCCGGATGCAAAGTGACCAGCGAGTCGGCTGCACGTCCGACGTGGAGAGTGATTTTATTTTCAACACCAGCGCGTTTGAAGTTCTCAGATGCGACCTGTAGGGTATATAGGTTGAGTTACGAACAGCTTTTCTGAATCTCAGAAGACGTACCTTAGCGTGAAGAGGATCAAACTCAAGGGTTGTCACATTGCCATCGGCTTGGGACAGCGCGGGCGAAATGGATGGTGGAGAATCTATTATAAGGGCGCAATATTAGAATTATTGAGAGTATCATATGCGATGAAAGCTTACCCTCCAAGGGTTCCTATTTCTAGAATTCGCTTTGCGCCGATGCTCCGAGCGAGGAGGTTCAAAAATTTGCCCTGAGCCTCAGACACAGCGATATCTGGGAGTCCCGAGTCCTTACTGTGCTTGGTGACAGAGTCCAGCACGTCGTCCTTGGGAAGCAGGAAAGAGTTGTGAAACTTCTCAGAACGAGTCCAATCTTGAATCGTAGCTGTGGATTGATAGAATGCCATGACTATTGATGTCGGTGTTATAGAAGGTGGACTTGAGAGCTAGGTTGAAATTTGAGAGGCTTGTTGGGTCTTATATCGACTCTTTGATCATACCGACATATTTATACTATTCTAATGGATGCTCGGATCATGCGAAGACGAATATTTTAGAACGAGAGCATGGTTATTTCATACATGGCCGCAGTTCGGTTGTGCATATCCGTACCGCAGTTATCAGATTACGTGCCAATGATCAAACACAACCATCGCTCCACTTGCTTGCTACTTGCTCACCTTGCCGCAGAAAGTTGCAATTAATCACGGAGTCGGCTATCAAAGATCTAGGCTGCCAATATCTTTATCAGATAAGATTAAGTAACTTTCGAAGCATACTTTTGCGTAGCTTCTGACTCGCTTCCTAACTATGAAACTGCTCTCATTGGATGGTCAAGAAATGATTCGTAATGAGCAATCAATATCCTTACGAATGGCATTATTATACAGGTCTTGATCCATGATCCAATGTTATTTCGTGGCACCGTTGATCGCGGAAATTTATCAGATAAGATGCGTATGACTCGCCCCTTAAGCTTGTTCATGATTGGAAACTGATGTAACTTGGCACTCCACGTAACAAAGTCGATCTACATGCGCAGCAGGCCAGTTCGTCAACGGTTAAATATACTTCTTCATTCCTCGGAAGAATGTCGCTGACGCATAGCATCTTAATAATGATTCAAGTTTTAAATCGTCTTCGCCGCTCACAATTCGCTGAACAGATAAAGCCGACTATCATAGTATAAATACCAGTTTAAAGAAGATTCAGTGTGATTGCTGCTAGCATTACTGAATTTCATGTCGTTGAATATTCACCACTTCATTAAACGTGAGGATGGTAAGGAGCTGCTCTTTTGATGACGCCTTATTCCTGGGATCTATTAAACCCCTTTCCATTGAACTTGCGCTTGGTCTGAATCAACTACTCAGTTTCATGATGGAAATGTGCCGGTCAAGTATGAGAGCAGATAGATATCCACTGAGCATCTTCTAGGCCGTTTCATGCTTATCGTAATCACGTTAGTTCTGTGCTATTCGATTATTTGCTGACCACCGACGAACTAAACGCCGATTAAACGGACACTGCGTGATTCAGGACTTTAAATAGTAGACACGTACCAATCCCCATTCCTCTTCTTAGAACTATATTAGCAGAATTTAGCTCGCAAAATTTGGGTCGTAGTTTACAGGTAGTTCCCCGGTTACTCCAATACATAGCTTACGGATTTTGTTTTGGTGTCGCTTTAGTTGATCCTTTAGCATTGGCAACGGGCTTGACTTTGAGAATGGAATAGCGTTCCACCTCTCCGTCTCGTAGACGAAGCGATGTAGTGCTAACAGAGCGGATGCGAACTTCCGGTGGGGGTAGATGGAGTGTGCTGGTAGGCGAGTTCAAGTACGTGCTCATTGACGCAGAAGGTCTGTTGGTATTGACTCCAAATTCCAAAGGGGCTGACCTTTTGAATAAGAGATCCGACATAGCTGTGTCGACTTTATCGGCGGTGATCTTGAGGTTTCGAAAAACTCGACAAGCCATAGAGGAGTATAATGCTAGATTTGGAACCATAAACATGGTTTGATAGATTTTGGGCACGGTAGGGGTCAAAATGAGAGCAGAAACGAGGATATCTGTGCATACACACATCCTGTCATTGATTATTCAAAGTTCCAAATCTCACTGCTAAAGATAGCACTTACAGGTAATACTGTTGGCCGCTTCTCAGCACAGCTCGCACGATACGAGATGATAAATGTCGAGGCATGATCGTATTCCAAGGTAGCGACTCCCCGGAGATTCCCTGCATAGTAACGACCTTGAATACAATGACCAAGTAGACACTGGAATCCAAAGCTAGGCGAAAAAATGTGGCAGCTGCGGTGTAAGGCTCGATGCCCGTGCTCACGCAGTAGCCAGTATTTGCCAACCTTCCAAGGTGGGAGCCGATAGGGACCAGGCAAGAAACTCCAACATTGATGAGGAATAAAAGAAAGAATCCCCAACGTATACATTTTTGTCAACATAAACGGTTTTCACTCTTTGGAAGAAGAGGAAAGAGGTTGACGTGGAAGCAAGAACCCAGCATATTGTAGTTCCACATTCAATGGCCTTACAATGCCAAACATCATGGGCTGTCTAAGAGTGAGTGATCGCAAGAGATACAGGCATCCTGAGTGGAGACCAACTTTTATCACGACTGATAGAAGTACATAAGCTAGAGCAGACGAGCTATGAAATGGAAATGAATACAGGTCTGATATAACGAAGAAGAGAAATGGATTTACCGTGAAAGGGTGTACGCAAACAAAGCTGGACAAAATCCAGACCTTAGGAGGAGAAGATCATCCGGTAAGGTCGCCAATATGTCCCACAATAGTGCCTGCTATCAATATTATTCAATGATACCAGAAATAAACCGCATGTGTGCATACCCCCAAGGTGGCAAGATAAAGATCCCGAGCATATTCAAATTGTTTCGCAGTCTTTGGCGGCAAGTAGTTTAGATAGAGATTTGGATTCAGTATTGGATGGGTGGATGGGTGAGAAATAGACATGATGGTATAGTCGGAGCGTCTACTATATTGCTCTGGTATATATGTAAGCAAATTTAAGTTGAGAAAGCTAAACTGGACTAGCGCACGGATGGTTCGTATCTGCCAATACATGGTACTCAGAAGCCAGCGATTTCGCATAGCCTACTTAACTGACAAAATTGACGTTTCAGTTGACAGTAGAATGGCATTGCGTTCCGACATCGATTTTCGGAACATAATGATCTGTGATGCTCGTAACGGTCCTTCGCTGAAGTCAACACCGGTGTTGTAGGTTCAGATTGATCAAACTGTGCACTATGCGGGGTATCTGTGGATGATTGAGAGTAGGAGCATTGTCTAATACTTCGAGAAGCCGCGAAAGGAGGCGTGACAGAATTTCGGTTTTCCACTCCAAGAGAATTTGGCTCCACTGAATTGGAATCTAACGGAGGACGTTATGGAAACCCTCCGTTAAGCCGATTTCTAACTGCACTCGGAAGACACTTTTAACTCTCGCGTAGGACATTTTTGTCGGTGTGTGGTGGGGTGTTGTTGGAACTTAGGCCTTTCGTGGTGGGTACGTTTGCTTTGCTTTGATCGGTAGCCGTTCTAGTGATAACTCGGAGTTTAATGGTACTCAAGCACGTAGAAATTTTCTGGTTTGACTGAGTGATATCGGATGTGTTTGGGATCGCGATCTGCTATGATGACTAGATGAAGTTGAGGGTGGTTGTGGTGGGTGTTACCGCCGTGTGAATTATTTAAGAATCAGCCATCAAACATCCATGTCGGCATTGTCGGAGTTCGGGCTTTCCTCGTTCCATTGCCACCAGCATACCACAGTAACAATATAAGGAATCAGGATCTTTTCACTATATACACATTATAAATCTCTAGCAAAAATACGTCACTGTAACAGGAGAGTTTCCAGCTGCAGACCAGGTTGACTTCGTTAATTGTATGTTCATCTGTTTTGTCTCTCAGAAATGTACAAGTTCATCGCGATTCTCTGTTTACAGACATACACCGATGTATTTGACTTTTGAATGGATTAAATACCCTCTATGCGAGCATAGGATATAGAAACCACTGAGATATAGCACGCGACTCAATTACATGTCGCATATTGCGAATATTAAGGACAAGAGTTCGTTGAAAATGGACATCGCTTTTATGCTTCAAGTGTGCATGTCGGGTCGGCTTTTATACCGGGCCAGAAGACAGGGGCGCGTGGTTCAAAAGTTTCTAATGCATCCAAGAAGAAGATTGGGATTTCCTCGAACAAGCAGACGCACTTTTCTCTCTTAGAATATAACGGAGTGCGTTCACTTTCGTTACTTATAAGTAATTCGAAGCAAAGGTTTTTTCTCGTATCTCTTCCGACCGTCAGCATATCCCGACTTCTAGTGCGGCCAGCAAGCGAGCGGTGCGGGACCAATTTGTTATCGAAGTAATGTTCATTGTCCACCGCACTGATTGGAATTAGGTTCAACATTTGACACAGGCGCCGTGAATTTCTCATCACTAGTGAACACCTGCACGTTCTCTTGATCCATTTCAATAATAAAAGGCGCATATATGGAGGTGAACTGTTCCCTTGTTAGTTTTCACATGAGTACGATTGCAGTATCCGTGAGCTATGGTTTATCCAATAGAATGGCTGTTTAGGCTCGTGATTGCTCAAGTTGATGCTTTTGGTCGCCATAAATCAAAGAACAAACACAGCGACTGCAGCAGAGTTTTCATGAACACATCCAGAGAGCTAGAATCAGCAAATTAGCGTGATGATATGAGGGTTCGAAGTAACAATCGGGTATGTTTTTAGTGTTTATCGTGCGTTCTTTTCACGTTACTGAAAATTCCAGCTGTTGCGACAGATGCCACTGAACTTAAGTTTATTTGCTACGCACTAACAAATGGATTGAAGAAAAGCACCGTAGTTATTTGCAACATATCAGAGTCGTTGGCCAATAAAGACCCACCCATTCGTAAAAAGCACGAGATGTCCTAATACGACTTTTACAGACCGGCCAAAGAGATATATGGCGGTCGTAGTCGAGAGAGTCACAACGATATGCCGTACCTGCGATGGTTGGAACCACACTGATGATGGTCGCACATGGGCCTCGTCCATCGTGACTTGGATTCTTACGATTCGATCTTCTATATGAACAGGTCTGCCTGGCACGGGTTACACTACAGCTATATCAGCAGCCTCTCATGTCTGGTGCCACGACAGCTTAGCAGTCTGGATCGTGGAGCATGCGAAGGTAACTATCAAGAATATAGCAGTAAGCTTCTCGAAGAAAGACGCCGATTATAAATTGCTGATTTCAAAAGAGTCCTACAAAGAACAGTAAGTATACTCGTAGCTCACTATTGGGCATTCATCAATTGCTGAAGCCTTTGACTCATATTATTCAATCTGATTACAGACTTGAAATTGTTCTGAGTTTTGAAGGGTTATCTATATAACCAGGTCCTGGAATATATTGACCAAGCGCCGAGTAGTGTACAAGCAGATTGCAGGCGAAGGGAAGGACTGAGTGAACGATAGTACCCTCATAGAACTTGAGTTGGAAGCATGGACATGGTGGTGAGCGATCCAAAACTCGGAAGCATCTCCGCTAGTAAAAGCATTCAAACCTCTATCGTTAGGGATGGACTTGACATTGTTGGAGTAGCTCGAGTAGAATAAGGCTCCTAGCATCAGTAAGACGTTAATCTCAGGTTTGAACAGAATATTGAAATATTCTCTAGTAAGGACATCCATCCAATTGACAGAAGCCTTGTCTATCTAAACAATTTATTGACAACATCGCCCTCTATCCTAATGGATGGGCTGAGAGTTGTTGAAGTAAATCGAGCAAAAAGGCTCCTAACTACGGATAAGAATGTCCTAGAACAGTGCATCCCTAGGAGTACACAGAGTGTGCGTTTGTATCCAAGAAATTTACTCGAGAAGTATATGAAGGGGTTGGTGAAGAAAAAGGGACAGTTAGGGAGGCTTTTATAGCTTCAGAGTTTGTAAACATCGGAATACACTGGCTGTCAACTCTATGAGGCCCAGAGGCCCGAAATTGGTAGAATTACAGGGCCATACGCTCAAGCTGTCCGTAACATAATTGTCATGCGCTGGTGGACAATGCGTAATAGGCTATTGCGGCTCTCAAACGATTGTGTTACAAGTCGCATCACAAGTCGAGCAAGCAAACCCATTCAACGAGGTGTGAGAAATAGTACTTCGCCGAATTCAACCTGGTGCCACTCATTCTCACCGCATTGTTAGCTTCGTCCGGTTACAACTCTCAAAGATCATTGCTACAAATCGTGGAATGTTAGAGAAGGACACGATGCGGTTTCAGCTTCGAGTTGGAGCTTTCAACTTGGACAAAGCTCTGGTCAACCTGAAATCGTGCTGACTGTGGCCTGTCTTCGTGGGTAGGCACGATAGCTAATAGTTCATACTACGATTCTCTGTACGTTGAAACGAGACGTACGATTTTTGTAAATAAGAAAGATGAGTAACAAATTAAGAAATTTGTACACTAAGTTAGGTATCTTCCGCATCACAGATAAAGTCCACCAGTGTATCCGAAAACTCTGATCATCGGCTTCCAGTAGTACTCCCGCGTCCTTTCATTTTGCACATACTGAATTCCGTGCAAACGGACATTTCTGATAGCGAAGTCTGATCTAGCGCCACCACCTCGCCTGATTCGAGGTCGATTAATGTCATGAGTTTTGCCCTTGTCGTCGGGGCTGATTTTGCATCCTAGTCTCTGTTTGTGCTAATACCAGGCGGGTCCAGGTTTGTGTTCAAGTTCAGTCAGTATTGCGGCGATGTTAATGGATTTACAGGAAATCACCTTGATGAACTGTATCACGACTATAGACACGTCCTTGACCAGCTCAGCTCTTGACTTTCCGCCAGCTATGAGGCACTTCTGACCTATTCCTTCATATCTCTCATACCCACGCCACTGTAGAAATTCGTCATTTAGTTAGTAGATATACCGACTTCTTATGAACAAGAACGACTCACATGGATGCGAATATCAATAGCCTCGACTATGTCGATCTCCTTCCGTTTTATCCACTTCTCTATATCCTCAGCACGGACTTTCTCGAGATAGTCCAAGGAGGGGAATGCGCCTGTATCGGACTCGAACAGAATTTGATGTCCAACTCGAATATCCTCTTGCTTGTCGTCCTGAAGCCTATCGTGGTTCAAAGCTGGTGGTGGCATTGTGATTTGGGAGAGGAATACGCTATGTATATATGTGTGTAGAGTCTAAATTTTGTAATTTGCGTTATGTAGATGAGATGCGTCGGTCTAGGAAAAATAGGACTCGTATCTCAAAACTGTACCCTCAGATTTCGAATTATAAGGTTCAAGATTTGAGTGGCACACTCGCAAAGCGGCGGTGGTATGCTAATTTGGGCAGGCCTTCCGGTGCTTTGTGCCAAGACCTCCAAGGGCCAACTAACGCTTTGCACTGCCTACTAGTTAGTATGATGTCTATTGCCCGTATTTCTCCATTTAACCAATTATACTATTGTCTGATACTATTTTTGCTCCCGTTCGAAGTTATAATGAGGCGCCATTATATACGAGTCGATTTTACTTGATACCTAGTATATGAAAGAGATCCTACTATTTCGTATGTAGATATTTGCTCTGTTCCTCTTAACTGGGGCTCTATTGTTTTTGCGGTGCTTGGACCCTCTTCTATGACCTTGATTACCTCTCCGTCCCATAGATGATTGTTAGTTGTGTCCCAAATATATAATGAACATTCAACAAGCTGCCGTAGCGAAGCGAGGCGCGGCTTGTACTCCAGTATAAAACAGTATATAGAACTAAAAATAGATCTGCATGCTCGGGTCGCTGCGCTGCGGCTTTGGGAGAAATAAAGTAAGGATATGCAAGCATGTTGAAGCAATATTTGACCAGATCATTGGAGTAGATTAGAACACCAGTCCATACTATGCCATGTGGGTCGTCCCTTGCAATTGGGATCATGGACATCCAGTAGTCTCAGTAGTAGGTGGCTTATACCGTCCTAATGGACATTCTCAAATCTGTTCAAGTATGAGGCTTGGATCATTTTGGCAGCTCGCATGGCCTCAAGCCTCGTTTATAGAAGAAAAAAATAGAGATTTACCTGGATGAGCGAGGAGCAGAAGAGCCGACATTATTTTCACTGCTTTCCATACGATCCGGTATGACGCTGAGTGACACGCAGTGGTTCGAACTGATTAAATAGCTAACAGTGGACAGTGAAGTCATCTATATATTTTAATTATTTATATTGAGACTCAAAGAGTAAGGAATGTCATTTTATCACAAGAACTGAGATAACCAACTGTTCGAATAGCTTAACAACCAAATATAATGAAATGCTTTGATAAGAAAGAAGCAAGATAGTAGGAAGAATGAAACATTGAATTAAAACACGTAGACTAATCATTCTATGCGCGTAGTTGTAGAGGGAAAAGGTAGGGAAATTATACAGCCGGCGAGAGGTTTCACGAATTCTGGTAGATGTTTACAATCGTCACCGTCGACTTCCGTTGATAATGGTTGATACTGTATCGCAAGTCCGTAAACTTGGCCGCCCCGATAAATCGGAGAGCAAACAGTCTGCACAGCTCCATAGAAGAAAAAGAATGTGACGAGTGTGGCGAATCGCATTGCTGTTTAGATATTAAGTGTGTTGAAAGGGGTTCTGGTCCTAAAGAAAGCGTAGTACCAAAAATAGATTCCGTTAAAATGAGCGTGATCTTCTCTGCTATTCTAGAGCCTAAGCGTCGACTAAGCGGTCGAGGTAAGCTATGCATTAAATTTTCACTACGTCAAGCAAAAATGATTTGACTTACGAGACAAATTGAACGAGACAATGAGCTAGCAGAATCGGGAGGAACATGATTTTATACTGGAGTTTTCGGATAGAGATCGTCCCAAACGCTGGTTTCGACTGGACGGATCATACTATCCACGACTTCCATGGACTTCCGCAAAATCCAGTGCGAGCGTCTGGTCATAAATAGATCTATCCGTGCGCAGGATATTCTTAATTTAGCAGTTTCATTGCTGGATTTGGGCATCTGAAATGGACGAAATCGAGAATACATGCCGAAAGTAGTCACCTTAAAATCTCTTCAGGTATTCATATATACTATAGTCTCATATACTTAGTATAGCACTAGCCATGTGAGTTCGACGTGCTTATGTGCCCGCAGATTATCGTGTTGAATTTTTGATGGTGGCGATACACGGAACCAGACTGATAACAGATATGAGTGATCAAATTTACCATCAACTGCACCAGACTGCACCTGCTCCCCGCACTACTAGTAAAAGGTTGTTAAAGGATCCATCTCAGTCCAATATCCATCTCTTACATTCGCCAGTGTGTGTGAAAGGCATACAGAATTTTACAACGACTTTGCACAGCTAAGCAGCATGATGACTCGGAGCTAATATTAATAATGGCTGACTTTGTTCAAGAAAATTTGAATCGGGTCTCGGCTTTTCCGATCAAAATCACAGGTGTCGTGCTTTTACTACGGTACAAGACGGTACAAGACGGTCCATCGTCATACACTGTCATACACCGTATTCAGTTGACTCGGAGTGCTTGTCGGCTGTAGCCAAGCTATGGCACTCTACCTAGATACTATAAAAGACTTTCGGTCTGTTTTGGTCCAACGACTTGGCCAGTTACCAGGCCCAAAACTGCCCCAAACTGGTTTTGTGCCTGTCCGACGTCCGTACAATCGGTATATGCAGGTGTATGCTGGCGTACGCATGTGCGGACGACGTGGCGAATCTCGATACTTTAGCCCTGTTTTCTGCATTCAGATTTCAAGGGCGATTGGACGCAATTACATGCCATATATGTACAATTTCCCGATGACAGCCGGCTTACATTCCAGTAAGGCTGAGTACAATACCTACTATCGGGATTCGGCTTCACAAAAGACTTGGAAATGTGCTCTGGGTTTATTCTAGTTTATTCAGTTTACTGCCTTTTATGTACTGTTCCAGGCCCGGCTGTATTTGCTGTATTTGATCATAACATCCTAAACATCCTCCGGCGACAAATTAGGATGATAAGTACTACCCAGTACAGCCCAGTACCCGCCGCTTTCATTTCTCCTTTCCAATTATTTGAAGTTTTTTCTGCTTGTCGTCGAACGATTGATCTCCGCTCACGACAGTGAGATCCGCATTCGGCGCCGAAGAAAAGTTGTGCATCCATTTCCTCTCCCGACACTCTCGCTTCGCCAATTGTAAGAGGGCCTTTCCTGTATCTAGTTCAATTGCAGGATAGCAGGTGCGCTTCTTCATGCATTGATTTCCGATTAACTTGCTAAAGCATTTTCAGAGGCACGGATGTCTTCTTAAACGTATTCGATAAATACCATACGCTTTAACTTCCGCGCCCAGCTGCTCGCACCTCCCGTTCATCTTTCATCTTTCATCTTCACCGATCCCTATCCCCTGGACTTCAACAAATTCCCTCAAGCCGTACTAAGAACTACAATGCCTTTCGAACTGGATCTCACTATGGAGGAAGCCAGCTCCCTGGACCTGGAGAGCATGGTTAGACAAGGAATGGCGGTCAATCTCGTGGCAGGTAGAGCCCAATACGAATATCCTTTATGATTTGGGCTCTTCTAACTTCATACTCTTATCCGATGCAATAGCCGCCTGTCTCACTGCTCTTTTATACGATCATGTTCTTACGCTAGATGTAGAGGTGCGTGTCATCATCCGCCTGAAATAGCCAACTGCTCAACATCAACGTCTCGGGAATAGGTCGAGACAATGTGGCGGTTGGTTGCTTTCGGAGGGGTTATCAGATTTGAGAGACGCTCATCACCAAATATTGGATTACTCGTTTAGGTCCCGACTTTCCATTCCGAAGGTTCTGTTCTTCTTGAATCGATACATCGTGGCTGGCATGCTCCTGTACGTTACCGTTGCTACTCGTCCGCTGAACTCCTCTTGACTTTCTGTGATTAGTTTCAATTGCATATGTATGTACTCGGATTGATTGTCATGGTCTGAATTTCTGACGGAAATATTTAATCAGCTGCTTCGCAGACATTCCTGAGTCATGAGGTGTGTGTCCTTTTAACAGATTACTGAATCTGACTCTCATACGTTTATAGTTGTGTGTATCTTTCACATCAATTTTCGCAATCTGCCGATGGTCTAATCTTGGAATAGTTGCGTATTTTTCATGCGATGGTTAACTGTGTAAGGCTTGGATCTATCTCTATCATGTACTCAGTCTTATCAGCCTTTATTAATAGGGTCTCAATTACATCGACGATCGTGGTACAGGGTACGTATATCGGACGACATTGCATTATAAAGGGCGCTAACGAGAGTCTTTTTATTAGGTATCATTGTCCTGAGAGTGTGGGCATTGCGTACGTCTTGGCATCCTTTTTCTTTTTCACCTGTTGAGCTCGATACCTTCACAGACCGCAGAAATAAGGTACGATATAACTTTTTCCATATGGGTACATCTTCTTACAGTACTATGCTCCTCTAGTGGGCTTTGAGAGTTGCTTTCTTTTTCTACTTCGGTATATGTGGGATTCATATTCAGACTGCCGAATCCTTCACTAATGTGGCGCATTAATTGTTATGTCTGAAATTTAGGAGGATCTTTCGCCCTGCTTGGCCTCCTCATTCAAGATTATGTTGGAGAAACCGTTGAGCGTACGTCACTATTCAAAACGGTGACCATGAAACTACTAACATTGAAACCAATTACAGTTAATACAGCCCTCGCTAGTCTTCCGGGATGTTATGCAACCAGTGTTCCATCCATTATTGCTGGACAATGGTTAGTCCGCCGCTCTGTTTATCGCAAGAAGGATTTGAATTTTTTGGTCAGGCTAGCACCCATTATCGTAGAAAGTGCGTCAGAAACACTTGCCACCAATAGGATTAGAAGAGTTTACGGCTCTTATTATAGCTGTTCTCTTCTCCCTTGTTCTTTCCAGAGCGTTCTTCTGGTGGAAGGACGGTATACCCATGCCTAGGATTTTCTCAATACTCGTGTGTACTTTGGCTAACTTGTACATTCTCACCACTGAACGTGCTTTAAGGCCCGTGATTCCACTCTTTATTTTTCAATGTAAGCATGCCATAAAATCGATAGTAGTTGTCTGGCTTACATTTTGTTCCCTTACCCCAGCGTTTTCGGTAACGTTTTCGTCTCTTCAGATACTTTGGTCCGATCACTAATAATATTGGATTTTCAACTTCACAGCCCTTCTTTTAGCGAACTACCTGATGTTCGAACTTGGTCCTGTTTTCCTATCAAGTCTTCTTGTGACGTTCGTTTTTGCTATTTCTCCCCAGTCTAACATGCCATCTAACAAAACTTTCAACATAGACCGTCGACGACGGCTGGGTGTATTTTGGGCTCGCACATGTTGCTCAATCTTCGCGTCATGGCCGGACACAAAATGGTCGATGACATGGGAACGGGTGAATCGACGAGCTTTGCTCTTCCAGCACCCAGAAGGCAGGGGGCTTATATCGACAGCGTTGGCATACTTGACGGCGCCTCGTCGCCCTATCCGTATCCAGCGCACACAGCAACAGTTCGGGACGCCCTCGATAAGGTGTTCGAAAGCCACAATCCCCAAAATCCACTGAGGCAACCACTCTAAATCTTATTTTTCTACTATGTTCGACGTATCATAATCACTATGCATGGATGGCTAACCGCGGATGGTTTAGATTTTATCGGATTACATTACTTCTGCAGGGCCTTAGGTTCTATATTTTACGACATAGATTATTTATACCGGTCGACACTGTCTACCTCGAAGATATTAACAAATCAACACGGGCTTAACCTAGCAAAACATCACAGATCAAGCGCCTAATTTGTCTGCTAGCGCCATGACGCTGGGAATGAGAGCGATCTTTCCATTTTCCCAATGACGTAACTCTAATAGGGCGGAATGTACAAATTAGCGCACATGTTTGGACCAATGTAATGTTATACTCAAGTAGACAAGATCTCAGGGTGTCACGTCAGGGAATATAAAGGCTCTGGTGTCATGTCTGGAATGGGCTCCAATCTGGAAATTGTTTTCAAATATGAGACTCTGAAAAGCCCAAACCATGCAGGTGAATTTGCTTAGATCAGAATCTTTGTAATTCATTATTTAATAAAATAACTTTGAAAAAGCATTCAAAAATCATCATCTTATTTACATCTAGTCCTACAACTATTAAACTTTGCATATTGGAAGCTTTATACTAGGCTTATTTTCCACATTTCTGTCTAACATTTTCTATTAGTAAACAGTGTGATAATTAATATAGAAGACATACCTCTATAGACTCACAACACTTACAATTATTATTTCTTTTGCACTCTGTCCCTTCACAGCCAGCTTCAACATAAACTTTACATCTATGTTTTTGGGCTTCTCTTCTTTCCAAACTGCATAAACTCCAGAAGAAGGAGGCTAATTTAATGGAAAAACTGGGAAAATTGAGAAAACAGATTGTTGCATATTTATTTCATCTGAGGGTCCAGGCATAGTATATAGTTCAGAATAAGACAAAGGTACATCCTGCATTGTTGTATCATGTGTGGTGGGTTCAGAAGGAGCCTGAGAGGCATCTAGTATACTGTACTATTATGACTGTTTGTTTACATCCTGCGTCATGCAGGCATGTGAACTGAACATTTATGGTCAACATCACACATCACAGTACCAAGTGAACACCCTCAGTTCGTGTTGTGAACAGGTCAAAATTCTGTTGAAAACATGCTCTAGCTATACTCTATTATATCTAATTGATAGGAGTGTATTTTTGTTGGAAATAATTGAGATGCTTCAAGGCAAGCTGAGAATTAGGGAGAATTAGTGTGTTGTGCATGGCTGGTGGGATGATGTAGTCAAAATTTTCTTTCTGTTTGGTGTATTTGGGAAAATTTGCTCTCTATTTTTCCCCTGTGAAATCCAGTTGGTTATGCAGAAAGAATTAAGGCCTGAATCACTATCTGAGCTATCAGGTCCTATAAACACTTTTTTCACTGTCACTATCACACTCTGACTTTGGACACTACATAAAATGAACATTTAGCATCATGCATCACAGGGCATGAACAATTGGTCATAATAGTACAGTATCTTACATCACTGCATTTTGGATAAAAAGTGCAGATGATGATGGCTCTGCATTCTGCACCAACAAAATTTGAGCAAAAGTGACTGAAACAGTCTCTATCTGATTATTTGAAATCCCTGGCAGATGCTGTTTTGCTGGAGGGAAGTACATGGGAAACATAGTTGATAGACCGTACTTGTTTCTCATGTGGTTGTCTCTGTGGCTGACTTACTAACATAGTTTGCTTTTCCTGCTGATGTTCACTCCAGGTTTTATAGTATGCCACTAGATGCTCTTGTAGCTTATAAGAAATTGTTTTCCATTGTATCCCACAACGCAAATTGTAAGCGTGTGAACAAACTACCGAACTGAGTTTCAACATTTGATGTTCCTAATTGGGTGTTAAGTATCCCAATTGGGGCGTTAAGAGTCCTAATTGAAGCGATCCTTAACGCCTAATTGGGCCAAATTATCGCCCAATTAGGCGTTAAGTGTCGCCCAATTAGGACACTTAACACCCGATTAGGCGTTAGGGCCATTCCAGACATGACACCAGAGCCAATATAAACTACATAAAAAAAGGACAACCTTGGGGCTGTGGAGCTAAGCACCTCTATGACACGGGCAAGGACTAATTGTCGGTGCCTCCCACCCCAAATGTGCTTATTATGACGTCATTTTCCCCTACCTCCAGTATATAATTGCCTGCATTCCTTGCTGAGTATCCAATTCGAAAACCAAACCATTACCTATCATGTCTAATCCAATCTCACATCAACCTCTCACCGGTTCTGTTCTCACCCATCACGTTCACAGTGAGAATGAGCCCTTGCCCGGTGCCAGGGCGCTGCTCCTGCCGTTGATTACACACCCGAGACCATCCAGCACGTTAAATTGCCGCCTTCGGAAGAGGGTGATACCCAGAACTTTACGCAGCATAAGAACACTGAGCACCGCAAAGAGACTCCTGTCAGTGAACCGGAGACGCACATCCAGCATCCTGCCAGTGGACCGGAGACGCACAATCATCTTCCTGCATCGCAGGCACCCACCGGCAAGGTCAAACTTGGAGACAAGATTGTCGGTAAAACACAAGAGGTTAGCTTACATGTAAATTTGTCAATAGACGGAAATGCTGACGAATATCTCTTCAGCTCGCTGGCAAAGTAATGCATAATGAAGGGCTTAAAGAGAAAGGAGAGTTGCGCAAGCAAGGCGACACCGTCTAATGCTATCCCTTGCGGATTGAAGCACCGATCAATGTTAAATATTTCAACTCTTTGATTGTACCATATTCTAGCGTAGTAATTGTCAATTAATTCAGAATATTTCACCCATAACCGTTCAACCCAAGCCCGTTTATTTAATGCAGTCAAAATATATATTTTATTTCTTACTCTGGCCCTCCGAATGACGTCGTATAGAGAAGCCATTGGCTTAGATAGAAACTGCACAATCATCTGCTCTATTTATAGTTCACAGTATCTCCTAAGCAATCCAGGGAAGCAAATAAGCGCCATATCAAGACACTGATCCATGTTTCCAGGAAAGAGTATGGCGGTAACCCATCGTCAAGGCATCCACCGGTTAATAGAAGCCTCTTTCAGCCTGAATTATTTACCGACAATATCGACCTCTATCCTAACAGGGGACGCCAGGCACGGGATTGTTGGAATAAATCGTGTGAAAAAAGCTTCTAATATCGGGCAACACTTTATAGAAGGACAGTAATAGTGGAGGCAGAATACATGATAGCAGGATAGGTTCAATCTTGACCACATACACCGGTTTAATAGATGGAATTTCCAGCCGAATGAGTCACCAACAACATCGACCGCCACTTCGAGAGAGAGGAGACATTTGACATTGTTGGTGTGACTCAGACAAGAGTGATCCTTCTGATATCAGTTAGTTCTCTTTCATGGATACGGTGTGCACGGCGAAGAAAGCCATAGTGCAGTACAGATGAGCCAGAGACCATGAGTATGGGGTCTGTACCAAGGTCGAGGAGCGAAGGAGAATGTTTGAGATGGAAAAACCACGATAAACACGATGGATTTTATAGCTCCAGAGCCTGTATATGCGGACAATAGAATACCATACCGTAAGCTCAGTAAGGTCCTTCGGCATAAATGTACAACAAAATATGGCCAGATGTCTCAGCCTGTAGTCGATCGTCAGTGGTCAATGGCAGCTGGACAATGCGTGGGTCATATATGCGGCTTGGAATCATTGTTGTCGAATTTCAATGGACCATAACGATCAGTCTCAATTCTTCTTTGGGCTCAAGACTCCACAGGCCATCTTATAGCTGGGTCTTCAAGAACCTAGTTAATAGTAGTGCGTGACCCAATGAATTCTAACATAAATTTGAGCGCCCGAATTGGTGCTCGTTGTTTGAGGTAATAGTGAGAAGTTAACGTTCGTTCAGGGAGATATACAGCCGGCCGATAAAATAATCAGATACATGGCAACGCAATGTAGATCTAGATGCGGCCCGTTACTGAGTCGAAAGGCCTACCCCGTCTATTTATAAATTTATGTTCATGCATCAGTAGAGGCTAGTAGAGGTCACCTTAGACGCTGACACAGGGCAAGGACAAGTTGGTGGGTACATAGCATGGAGTATGTAGCACAGAAAAATGAATAGAAGTACAATGTGTACGAGTGGTCGATGATTTTTAAAAGTACTTACTGTGTAATATGGAGCTCGAGCTATTGTTAAATAGACAGGGGCAAGGCTGACGAGAGACATAAATTTCAAAAAGATACATTCCATACTATCTAAAGTGTCCTTTATTTAATCGGTCTTGAGAAAATTATTGAGGCACTCTTGTTTCTTTCATTTACTTTGATGACATCCCCAGTGTCTTTTTAAGTAAAATGACTTTAGCACTAGTGATGGTAACTGTGCTGCGAAAGGCAAGTAAACCATTCACCAGGCACCTTGAAAGTATCAAATATTTAACCTCAGTAGAGGCATTCCAGACACTGAGGGACCTGGCATGAATTCACGAACAATGAGGGAATGAAGTTCCAGAAAAATCTGGGACAAACAAGCATTGAGAGGTGATTGTAAAATAGTTACAAATTTCTTTGTACTGGTGAAAAAGTGCAAACACTGTTGCTATTGACAAAAGATTTATACTATGAGTGTTGGGAATGCGCTGGACATTCCACAGTTCATTCTCGTAGATATTATTCTATCTTATTAATTGTCTTACTAATATTCTCTCAGGCTCAGCTATGCCATACATAGAAATAATTAGATGCTGGTAGAGTATTCTAGTTACAGTAGATACATGTATATAAGTAGCTGCAAATTTTGTACAATAAAATTAAGAATTCCAAACATAAATTGTCAATAGGTTATGGGCCCCGTGCCTGTACATTAAAACTCATACTTGAATTCTCAACAGCCACACTCATCCTCATTTATTTTTAACTTGCAATCAATATGTCAGATGAATATAGCATGTCTGGACTCTACCAAATTCCCATGCTGAAGGCAGAAATTGGATGCCCTGGAAGCAAAGAATGCTTGTGGTATTCACTGACCTTGGACTGGAAGACCATATGGCAATTGATGCAAAGGCACCAGAATCAGCTGACCCTGAAAAACCAACTGCACAAGAGCTGGAAGCTCAGAAGAAATAGCAGAGAACAGGATGCAAAGGCACATGTCCAAATTAGCTGCCAATCTCAGATTCAGAAATAATCCACATCAGTGGGGCAGTCACAGCACACCAAATGTGGGAGCAACTTACCACTGTGAAGGAATTCAAAGGCAGACTTGGAATTTTGGCTACATGGAGGGCATTGTATAGAGCAATAGCAGAAGAAGGATTCAATATGGTGGAACATATATCAAAATTGTGCCAGCTACAGGAGGAACTACATGTTATGGGCAGCAAAGTACCAGATGAAGATTTTGTAATGATTTTAATCACATCACTTCTGGAGTCATGGGACACTTATACAACATCTTAACTTGGGTCAAGTGGGAACAAACCTCAATTATCCTCTCATGAACTTGTGGCTATTCTCATGGAAGAGGATAGACACGCAAATCTAGGTCTGGTGACTCGACACAGACATCCTTACAGGCTAGAGGATCTGGCAACTCAAGGAACAGCAGAAAATCCAACAAATCATTGGATTCATCGGACAAAGAATGTTACAACTGCCACAAAAAGGGTCACATATCAAAGAAATGTTGGGCTAAAGGTGGTGGAAGGGAAGGTCAGGGACCTAAAGGCCAAAGAGGACCAAATAGGGCAGGGCACACAAATCAAGCACAGGAGTCAATCACATCAAATCTTAATGATCCATCATACATGGCATTTGCACCTGCAGAACAACACAGAGAATTTTGAAATATGATTGGACATTAGACTTAGGGACAACCTCACATATCTGTACCACAAGGAGGCATTTATTTATTATACATCACTCAAGGATTCAACCATACAGGGCCTCAAATTAAGCCCTGTCACTGCACAAGGCTGTGGAACAGTCATTGTTAATTTCTCTGTGGATGGAAAAACATTCTGACACCAACTCCACAATGTCCTACATGTCCCTGATGCTCCAAACTGCCTACTATCAATCAGTAGAATTGATGATGCGAATGGGAATGTTAAATTTACCAAAGGTGGATGCTCCATATCAGATTCAAAGGATAAAATAATCAGAAAAGGAATCAAGTCTAATAGGCTTTACTTATTATTAGCCCATGCACAGCTACCCAGAAAGGAGAAGACAAACTATTCTTCATCGCAGAAGCTTACCTGGGACCAATGGCACAGAAAATTTGGACACATATCCATGTCATCTTTGCAACAAAAAAAATCAGCCTGGGAGGAGCTTGTAAATGGAATGGAGATTGATCACACATCTATTCCTTCTCCAACATGTGAGGCTTGTATCCAAGCAAAACAGGCTCACAAACCATTCCCAAAGGAGGCAGACAATCGCTCAGAGATTCCTGGAGAAGGATTTACGAGTGATGTTTGGGGACCAGCAGGAGTTCAGTCTATTGGAGGCTTCAAATATTACATCTCATTCACACATGATGCAGTCCCTTCAGTGGAGTAAAATTTATGAAGGATAAAACAGAGGCCTCAGCTCGGATAAAGGACAATGCCATCCTACTGGAAAGGAAATTTGGAAAACACCCAAAGTGGATGTGCTTTGACAATGGGAAGGAGTTAGTCAACAAAGAAATAAAGACATGGGCAGAAGAAAGAGGCATTGAAATACAAACCACTGCACCCTACTCAATCGCAAAATGGAGTAGCAGAGCGTTTTAACCGTACACACCTAGAGCTTGCAAGAGCCATGCTAATTTCAAAGAAGCTACCTTGTTTTTTATGGGATGAAGCAGTCTCCCATGCCAATTACCTTCAAAACAGAGCGCCTACCAGGGCACTGAGATGTTTAGTGCAGGGTGACTTTGTAATTGCCCAATACACAACACCCAATCAAATATTTATATTGATCAGTTCAATCTGGGAGGGTAAGCTCGTAAGGCTTATTACAATAACTAGTTTAGCAGAGTACAGACTTAGACAATCGCTCTGGGGTGATCACTAGTAGCTAGAGAATGCTTTTACAGGCTAGTACACACAATGCACTTGAATAGTAAGGGCGATCTCTATATGAGGGCAATCACCAATATCAGGGGATCACTTTGGGGGCGAGTGTACACAGGACACTTAACAGTTCTCTTTATAAAACCCAAACTCAAACTTTATCAAACACTATAAGTGATCACCCGTATTAACATGTAGTAGATCCTTAGTTCCTATAAGCAACTGGGCACACTAGTCCACAGTCCTTAGTTTACTATAGGCAACGTCCTGAGGCAGTCAGATTTCTCTAACAGCCATCCCTAGTTACTATGAGCGATCACTAGCCTTTATAGGGTTCCCACCCGTACTTAATAATCCCCAGGGCAGTCTTACTATAGGCAATGTCCTGAACAGTTGGAGTTCTCTGACAGTCGTCCCTAGTTACTATGAGCAATCGCTAGCCATATAGGGTTCCAACCCGTACTTAACAATCCCCAGGGCAGTCCACGGATGACTTATAAAAGCTTGCTTATCAAGTCTAATAGACCTGACGTTGAATATCACAATGGTGATCGCTCACGAAACCAGGTAGCGCCCCTAATTGCTTAAGGTGAACTGCAGTGTTTGATCTCTTATCACACAAATCACTAGTCCCTCAAGTGTTAACACTAGAATTCTTATTCAGAGTAAATTCTGATATCAAATCTGGGGTGTAGATCACTTGGTTCCTATTCTAAGATACAGGGCTGTTTTTATAGGCTAAATAGATACTTTGGCTTGTGATAATTGAAAGAGACTAAGAGAAAAGGAAGGAAATGGACTGCATGCTGCCTAGCCTTTGCTGCACCAATTATAATAGTGGAAAGTACTAGTTTGCCTAGGCTACGGCACTTATTTGAAGATAACATTGTTGTCCATGCAGCAGTGCCTTCTTGGGTAGCGATCACCTGACTTATTTTATCAGATGGCTCGCGGCTAAGACATGTCGGGACTAGATCACTTAGGGGTATATTTCTAGGAAACCCTACCAAGGTTCCCAAGCACAGTTGCTATTGGTTTAGGACCTCCTGGAACAGCAGGTGCCCTTATCATGAGGCAAGTTACCTCTAGTATTGTGTGGCAATCGCTGGCTGGGCGATTGCTCACTCACGTTGGCTGCATTGCAAATTACAAGTTTTTATAGTCGGATCTAGTAGACCACCATATGCTGAGTTGTACACAAGATTTCAATTGCCAATACATTCGGTCCATGGGGTGATCACCCGTGTGGCGCGAGTGATACCTGATCCCTGAGCCGGTTGATCGCCCTAATTTAGTGAACAGCCTTGTGAGGCCTGGACACGGTGATCGCTTTGCTAATTAATAAGGTTTACATCACTTGGCGATCACTTGGTAAGACACTGATGGGTGTTACCCTTTGTAAGAGCCAAGGTTATTTCTTAAGAGTTTCTTCTTTGCATGAGACTAATAGCATGATCCATGGAACGGGCAATCGCCTCGGGCACTTGGTTAGGGTTGCTTTGATAGCTGTGTAGAAAACTAAAGGTAGTCTTTGATTTGTAGCACTGATTAATAGGCCACACTACACCTTAGTTAGTTTGTAAGGTCTATTACTCTTGTTGGCCCACTAGGAAGTAAAGCCTCAAAGCCTAATAGTCTGGTGTTTCTCCTACCCTTCACTAGTATAATGTACTAGTTTATTACAGATAAAAATTGCAAAAATAAGGGCCTCTGTATCTCACTATTAATTGTAAGCTCAGAATGGTTTACACCCTTTCAGCGCTTAAAGGCCTGACACCTTACAAAGCTTGGAATGGCTCCAAACCTGATGTTTCACATCTCAGAGAGTTTGTATGCAATATATGGGTCCTAGATGAGTCCCAGAACCAATCCAAACTGCACCCAAAATCACACAAGATGGTCTTTGTAGGATTTAATGATGGATCCAAATCAATTCACTATTACGACAGCAAACATAGAAGCATCAAGACATCCCGGAATTTCGCTTTTAATGAAAATGATGAACCTAGGGAACTTGAAATTTTTACTACAGTACCTGGTTTGGCATCTGAGGGGGAGCCAGGACCAGTTCCAGACGCACAAACCAACAAAATACAATCAGAAAAATTGTTCAACTGGTCATAACTTCCAGTGATTCAAATAATCGCCAACTATGCATCAGAACAATGCAAATTGACTACAAGAAGTCTCACAACCCTCAGGCGCGAACTCCGTCATCAAGATGCAATACACCCACTCCTATTCCACTCCCTACACCAGATATCACTTATCCAACAGAATCTTCAAAGGCTAAGCAAACAGAATGAACCAATGTTGCTTCAGAGCCAGAAATTGCAATGCTAGCTTCAAGAAATTCAGAAAGCAGCTTGCCTTTAACAATTGAAGAAGCACTTGCAGGAAGCGAATCTGAAGCATGGCAGGAAGCTATAGACGAAGAATTAAACACTCTGGAGAAGATGGGGACTTGGGAACTACAAAACTTACCAAGGGATTGAGAACCTATAGGCTGCAAATGGCTATTCACCAAGAAACATGACACTGAAGGGAATATAATTAAATACAAGGCAAGACTTGTTGGAGGTCTTTACCCCCACCCAGGTATTCCATGTGGAGTTTAGTGACTCTTTTTTGGCAGGTGTACCAGCCATTTAGAGGTGGAGACTCCACATGGAGTCCAGCCGGAATCCACTAATCCTCCATGTGGAGGAATGTGGAGGATGTGGATCTCCATCTGGAGTCCAGATGGGGTTTCACACTTTCCATATGGATTTCATGTGCATTTAACCTATGAATAATGTATATCAGCATGAATACACAGTTTCAGGGTCAAATTCAAATGGACTCCAGGTGGAGGGAGGTCCCCAGATTTTATGTATATTTTATTTCAATTATAAACAATTTATTAAGACCCAGAAAAAATTACAATACATCAGAATTTAACCCTTAACACTGCAACACGTACATTTTACCACTAGACAATACCAGCTTTGCTATTTCAGGAAATGATGTGTTAATATACCCACACCCAAGTCACGTGTGGCCACATGTGGTCACACTTGGCATATTCGGCACACAAACCATGCACAAATATTTGTTTGCGGTGCTGGTGGCCAACGTTCAATTGTAACGTACACATTGCCACTTTCCCCCACTTTTCCTCCCTTCCCCCACTACCCCCCACTGCCACTGGCTGCTGTTGACTATCATATCCACGATCGTCCACGATTGTGCACAATATGGCCCTTCAGACCCAGTCTGGGGCCCCCATATCCGCATCCAAACCCATCAGCACCACTCCACTCTCATCCGCTGCCCCCAAACGTGGCTGCCAACAGCTCAAATCAGACACTGCACAGGTGCCCAGCAAGCATACACGCTCTGCAGGGTTTGGGGTACAAACAACAAACAACAACAACAACAACACAAAGCGACCCCCATGCCAAATCACGAGGGATGACAAGGACCATTTGACGGCCAAACTGGGAGTAGGGGGCCCAAGGCGACACGGCCGGTCAGGAAAGGGCCCCCGCAGGTGCGTATACCCCTCTGTTTTCATTTTTATTTTGCCTCACTAAATTTTTCCACAGGAAAGCTGCCCGAGGCCAGGGAGAGGAAGCCAGGGTTGATGTAACCTACAACAAAGCCCTTACCTAGTCGCGTCCCCGCCCCCATCCTTTTCTATTCACATTTAAAATATTATTTCTTTATTTTATTTTACTTTTTTAGCATGGAATGTGTGCTCGAGACAAGCAGCACCACGGTAGCACCCCACCGTGTTGCTCAGGGCGCGGATCGGCTACTGCCCCCATCTCTGCTACCCCCACCTCTGCCCACATTTCCGCTGCCAGCTCATCCAGGCAACGCTGTTACGATCTCAAGTTAGAATCACGCAGTGTGCATAATCTAACCACCAATTGTTTACAAGAACAAGTTCAAGTTCAAGTTGAGCAAGTTAAGCAGGTTGGATTCTCAAGAACTAGCTAAAGAATACAGTGGATCCTTCCTGGTATAAATACTACAAACTGTACAGCAAGTTGAAACGAGATTTAATGTTCATCATAGATGTATATAAGAATAGAAGAAACAGATCAAGCATTCATCAAAGATGTATCATAAAGATGGAAGTGAAAGTCCATCAAAGATATGATGGAGTTTTGTAGATATGATGGAAAGCAAAGTTCATCAGAGTGTGCGATGATGTATCAATGATGTGAAGATGACAAAGAAAAGGAAAAGAAAAGAAAAGAAAAGAGAAAAGAAAAAGAAAAAGACTTGTTGTAACAAACGCAAGGATGCTGACATGTATGCGCAGCCCGTAGATGACAGCCACGGCAACAATAGAGACGAAGGCGAAGACCACAACAACAACGAGGATGGAGACTGCGACACAACAAAGACAAGGACCACGACAACAACCGCTGACCATGATGAGCACGAGCATGCCCGTGGCCGGCCGCTATGGCAACAACCACGATGAGGACAGCAAAGGCAACAACATGGCCAATGGCAGCCACGCTGAGGACAACGACGGCCATGACAACGACAACATTGGCGATGGCAGAGCCAGGGAGAGGGTGGGCATGATGCCACTGCCAAACCTGCCCAGGAGATTGCACGAAGCGGTGTACCTTGTCCATGCCAACACCAGTGCACACTGTGACCATGACAGGACCCCAACCTGCTCTGTGCATGATCCCACCACCCTCGTGACCGTGATTTTGACAAGGCCAGCACTTGCCTTGATAAAGGTAAGGCGAGTACTGCTCATTGTTATGCCTATGATAGTTCTAGTACTCCTCGTGCACTTGTGCAGAGCATTTCCCACAGCCAGAACAGAGGCAATTCCACCTCTCATTTTCGTGCTCTTTCCTCTGAACGTTGTCGCCATCAGGAAGGTGAAACATCTACCACTTATCCTGATGAGCATGTCTCTCAAGGCCGAACCTCATCTTGTGGTATTCGTGATGATGGTATATTTATTTATTTTTATTTATTTGTAGTCATTAATATATTAAATAGATGTTGTTATGGCCAATCCACCCAAACACATCCCTGCTCAGAGTTCATCTCGCTCATCAGGTAGCCAGAGGTAGAGCATTGGGTGGTCATTTCAATATTGCAGATGCTCAATAGGTTTGGGGTGATATTAATGCTCATGAAACCTTGGCTATTGGACCAAAGGAAAGGGCAAAATCTTGGTCTATCAGTCTGCATCAGATCCAAATACTGTTGATATCTCATCAACTAAATCTTCATTTTCGGTTTGTGTTGCTGATACTGCACAGTACCACGACTATTCAAGATATTGTCAGAAGAGTTGCACAAGACTATTCTTCAATCCAAAGTAAGTTAGATAACTTCAACTTTCACTGAACTTATTCAAATAAATTGATAACAGAACCTACTGTTCAATTGTTCTTTCTTGATGGTGCTGACTGGATTGCATTTGGCCGATATGAGGCAATTACTCATCGAGATCCAGTTTCTGAAGATAACATTGACTGGTTAAAGAAAGATGGTTTAAAAGTTGTTCACATTTGGCTGTAAGTTTTATTGGAATTTTTTTTTAATTAATCTAACTTTCTATTATTATTTGTAGTCAACACATGATCTAAGTCCTGGTTTGAGATCAGGATTACCAAGTCATATTGGATCTATTTCTAGTCAATCCTCTTTACCATCTGGCTCTTATTCTGGTATTTGGTCTGAGTCTTCTCTCTGTCACAGCACTGCTACAATAGTATCAGCACCTTTGACTATTCAAGAAGAGTCTGAAGAGGAGCGATGGCTTACTTCATCAGGCATTCCAACTCTCAAATATTGAAAGCGCTTAGCAGAAGAATTAGGCATTGATTCATATTATATGAATCATGCTGGCAAAGGCATATGGTTTTACCTGGAATCACTACAAGGAGTGTAAAGCAGCAAATCAAAAGGGCTAAAGAGATCAACAATAGTGAAACTGGCCTATTGACATTCCTAGCTATTGTGAAGAGCACATTATTGAAGTTTTCATTGGGAAGTCTGCTTGGCATCAAAATTATGGTACACCTTTCACAAGTGTTAAGGATTACTATCCTGATTTGGTGGACTGGTTGGAAAATCCGGAAGCATCCAAAGAAGAAAACCAGATATTTTGGGGGAGTGGACAAGCAAGCAGATTACACTATAGCTGATTTAAAAGAATTTTTGAAAATCAAGGGACTTTGCGTAAGTCCAAAACCAAGAACAGCCAACAATCTCTTTCACCACCTTCACCTTTAATTGGAAGAAACAAATCACAAAATAATCGGGAAACAGCGTAGGAGGTAGGCAATATTGCAATATATCTTTTTCTTTGTTTGTTTTTTTGTTTTAAAAAACTTTTTAAAAAAAAAAACAAAACTAAAAATTAAAAATTTTCTTAAAAAAAAGCTACTTTGTATACTTGTAGTCTGGCTCTTACTTCAGTCTCTCTGGCTTCCAACTCTGTAACATCATCTAATAGACATCATGATAACTTTGTCTATCTCATATTCCATCTTACAATTATCTTATTTTGCAATGCTGCTCAACTACCAGCATATCTGAAAGT